>OU342746.1:109198629-109288742 GCA_910589775.1 Avena eriantha | reverse complement strand
GTGTGGTTCATGAGAAGAACACACATCCAATGACACTGGTGGATCCTTATGTGGTTTGTTTAGAGGAACAGACATGCAATCACACTAGGTGGATACATATGTGGTTTATGGAAGTAATAGACATGCAATGACACTGGTAGATCCTTATGTGGTTTGTTTAGAGGAACAGACATGCAATCACACTAGGTGGATCCATATGTGGTTATGGAACTAAAATACATGCAATGACTCTAGCTGTGATTCATGAAAAGAACAGACATGCAATGACACTGGTGGATCCTTATGTGGTTCATGAAAAGAACAGACAAGCAATGACTCTGGTGGATCCTTATGTGGTTTTTAGAAGAACACACATGCAATGACACTTGGTGTGGTTCATGAGCGGAACACACATCCAATGACACTGGTGGATCCTTATGTTGTTTGTTTAGAGGAATAGACATGCAATCACACTAGGTGGATCCATATGTGGTTTATGGAAGTAACAGACATGCAATGACACTGGTAGATCCTTATGTGGTTCATGAAAAGAACAGACATGCAGTGAAACTAGGCGTGGTTCATGAATAGAACAGACATGCACTGACACTGGGTGTGGTTCATGAAAAGAACATACATGCAATGACACTGGTGGGCCCATCCTTATGTGTGGTTCATGGAAAGAACAGACATGCAATGACACTGGTGGATCCTTATGTGGTTTGTTTAGAAGAACACACATGCAATGCCACCGGTGGATCCATGTGTGGTTTATGAGAAGAACACACATCCAATGAACTCTAGTGGATCTGTCTTGGCATAATTTGATGTATTCCACGATGTATTTCATTGTACAAGACACTTTCCATTTTTATACTACTCAGTTTTGCCCTTTGTTTTATGTGGTACTACTTAGTTTTGCCCACCCCCTCTCTATCTTTCGTAGAAGCCCAAAACTGTGCTCACTCTGTCTACTACTCCCTGATTGGTTGTCATAGTTGTCACGCGGATCGTGCGCACCAACCGTTGATTCTGTGCGATCCAACGATGATCGTTGCACACGTCGTGCCCTTCATAGTACAGCGTGAGACAACACGAACGTCTCCCTCCATGAGACTTCTACAGGAAGGAACACGATGCCGTCCATGGAAAAAGTCGCCGAGCGGTCATGTGAAGTTTAATCAAGTCTGAAAAGCCTACTACTGCTACTACAACTCATGCACAGGGCAACGGGGTCATCGAGTGCACGGTTGTCGACGAGACGCTGTAATTTATTGCCACTGGATTTTAATCAGACATATCCCATTTATAGGCAATGCTCTCAATCTCACTTCCAACTGGTCCCTACCGCTAGTAAATTCCATGAGTCAAGGGCCCCCACGAGTAGATCTAATGTTGCTAGAAATTAGTTCCGCGCCAATTGCATGTAGTGGAATTTAGGTCTGCCATGAGCGTGTTTTCAATGCAGCTCTAAAGTGGAGATCGTGCTTGTTTCGAAAAAAAGGGAACCAAAAAAAGGGTGGAGATCGTGGTAGCCCCCCTGCCCCCCGCCCACGACACGTGTCCACTTGAGGACTACGAACGGTCCGGTGTTTATAAACCCCCTCGACCTTCTTCTTCCATGAGCTCATGTCATTTCCCCCAGTCTGTCTAGTCCCAAGACCCCAATCTACACCTGCCACGCGCGCCGAATCTCCCTCGTTTGCACTACCTCCTTCCCTTGGTGTGCCATGAAGCGTACGCGTGGAGAAGATCCGGAGGTGAAGCCAGTTGAAGGCGAAGCAACAGATGGCTCGGTCGTCGCCAAGCAGATGGAGGCGTCTTCTCCGGGCACGAACACCGCTCGTCGCTGCGCCGTCGAGGGTGTGAACTCATCCGTCCAGCCAGTAGTCGTCGCCGCCGAGCAGCAGGTGGTAGCCGTCGCCGCCGAGCAGCAGTTGGTAGCCGTCGTCGCTGAGCAGCAGGTGGTAGCCATCGCCGCCGAGCAGCCGGTACTATCCGTCGCTGCCGAGCAGCAGGTAGCCGACAACGTCGTGGCCGACAACGTTGTGGTGCCAGCGGCAGATCTGGATGGGGGGCAGGCGGTAGGCGGAGGCAATCTGGTGATCTACATCGACGACCCCATCGCCGTTCAAGAAATCTTCGACGTAATCGCGGAGAATGATGAGTTCGAGGAGGAGGTCCCTGATGAGGAGTCTGAGGTACTACATTGCTAGCTTCTCTAGTCGCAGCCGTAGTTTTCACTGTTCATACATAGGATTTGCTCAATCGTGTACATATTCTTTTTCTCTTGAAGTAGGGTAGTATATATATGATTCGATCGGTTAATTGATGCATCTGCCATCTAGTCACAAAACCCGAATCTGCTCATTTGCCATCTAGTTGAGTTTTCTAGTTGAGTTGTGATTTCGATACACAGCAGGCCTATAACATTACATCTCTATTCCTTACTGAGCCCAATGATTCAATTTTGCCCCAAAATAGTGCAAGGGCATTTGATGGTCTCGTTTTCTTAGGGATGGTTAGTGGCCCTGAGGCAGCAATGCACATAAACAATATAGGTTGTGCTGTTGGTATTTTGGTTCTCCGACTCCATCGCTGAAAAAAATGAGGCCCTAATTTTTTCTTTCATATGGAACCTAAATATATAATATTTGTATTGTTTCTGATCTATGTATGCGTTGTATGATGCATTTGTATATCCCTGAATATTGTTTGGTACGATTACATTTCAATTTCTTATTGTGGCCAATGATTCAAATTTGCCCCAAAGAGAGGCAAACACATTGGTGTCAAATTTTTATAGGGATGAGTGAGCGAACCTGGGGCCATGTACAAGATCAATATAAGCTGTGCAATTGTTACTTGGTTTGCTTACGCCATCTCTGTGGAAACTTATGAGGCTGCAATCTTTATTCTACATTCATAGAACTATGATATTTGAATTATCTATTCCATGCATTCATAGTGTATAAGAATTAAATTTTAGTTTGTCACCGAGGCCGATGATTGAAATTTGCCCCAAAAGAGTTCAAGGGGAGACACGTATGACGGTGTCGTGTTTTAGGGATGGGTTGGTGAACCTGAGGCAGCAATGCACACAAACAATATAGGTTGTGCTGTTGGTACTTTGGTTCGCCTACTCCATCTCTGAAACAAATTATGAGGCCCTAGATTTATTCTCATATGGAACTACATATATGATCCTTGAATTGTTTCTGATCTTTTAATGATTGGTATGATGCATATGTATATGAATGGTTTTGATCATAAGTATTTTTAAGATGCACCTGAAGATTAATTGTTTAGTTTTTTATTTATAATTACAATATTTAGGCTTGTTTTCCTACCTGACTATGTATATCCCTGAATAATGTTTTGTACGATTACATTTCAATTTCTTATTGTGGCGAATGATTCAAATTTGTCCCAAAAGAGAGGCAGACACATTGGTGTCAGATTTTTTCAGGGACGAGTTAGTGAACCTGGGGCGATGTACAACAACAATATAGGCTGTGCAATTGTTACTTGGTTCACTCATGCCGTCCCTGAATAAACTTATGATGCTGCAATGTGATGCAATTATTTGTCATTGTGTTGAGATGAAATGATATATGAACCGATCAAACTATTGCTGAGATGCTTTATCTTTGGTATCCACGGATATATTGTCTTACATATACATGTTGTCAATTCTTGAGTTGTAATACAATTTAATCATATGTACGAGTTCTAAGTTATGTTCTTAAAAATCAATAGGAGGATGATGATGAAGTGGCCGATAGCAAGGAATCCAGGGACAACAAGAGCCGCTACGTGCTGAGGTGGTTACAGTGTGGGCTAATCCGTTTCCACCGTAGGGGGAGACTGTTTTGCCCATTCTGTGGCAGAGCAATCAAGGTGGACCTCAACGGCATGATCCAACACTTGGAGGACGTTGGCAGAGGCAGAGGTAGAAGCCATAGGCCAATTACCTTGGCGCGGCACGTAGCCTATGGCAAATTCCTCCGGAAGTATGTCAGGACTGGCCTGTATCCATTGACTAGGCTGTCGCCGCCTCCTGCTGATAAACCCCTGCCCTGCTAGGCATCTCCGTGTCCCGGCCTCCTGCTGCAGCCCCTGCTTTTATTTTGTTCTAGTTACTTATTACCTATGTGTGGCATGTAAGACAATATATCCGTGATGTCTCTGGTGACCCTTATATATTAATCTACTCCTTTATATGGAGTGCCTTAAAGTTTCCAGTGTTCAATTATATTTACTGATCATGCTCATGCACACTACAAAATATTTCTAGTGCTCGATTATATTATAATTATCAAGAAATACATCAACAAGTTAAATTGGTCGAAATTTTGTATTGAAGTAACTAAATGTATCACACACATAATAAACTAGAAACTAAAATCTAGTTCAAACACATAATGTATCACCACCACTTGTTGTCGTCCTTGACTTGCTTCCCCTTCAGCCACTTGATGTCGCCACCGTCCCAAGATCCCTGCTCGTCCTGAAACCGCTTTCTGTCCTCCTCGCGCTTCTTCTCTTGGGCTAGCTTGCAACCAGGGCATAGCTCTCTCGCGAAAAACCCCGCCTTAACCATCCCATCTTTCATGGTAATGAGCTTACTATACAACTCGTACGCCATGTAGGCGTCTCTGGCTGCATACTCGAGGTGCACCTGGCTCATCGGCTTTCACTCCCAGTAGTCGTGATCGAGTCGCTTCAATTTCTTCAGTTTTTCATAGGATTTATCGATGATTTCCGCTACCAGATCACCCATGCCATCCTTCGCTGGGTATGATTTGATCTTGTACAGATTTTGGATGTCGATGTGGTGCTCCTCTGGGATTTTTATCAACGCACGAGAAAGCATAATTGTGTCATTTGTGATATCCATGCTAGTGAAAGTTATCCCTTTCCTACACAAGAACTCGACCAGAGCCGGACAACGCATCTCAGTTGGTTTACTCCTGCACTTAGATGGTTCTAGGGATGTAAGGGAACAAGGGATGCAGAAGTGGTGATCTCAAATTTAAATTTCACATACCTGCAGAAGTGGTAAACGAGGACCTCCTCATGTATGGTGATTTGCACGACAGCGATCTCTTGTGGAGGATTTTTTCGCTTATTTGCACGGGTGTACTCCAAGTCTAGCCCCACAAACTTGTGCTTCTCTTTCTCAAGCAATTGCTCAAACCTGGCGAGAGTTGTCTCCACATCGGCTTCATCATTTGTGTACACCACTGTCAAAGTCGTGGTGCCATGGGTAGGGACCAAGTTGGTCTTTGTTGTGCATTTCCCATCGTCCATGCCTGCAAGGAAATGGGTGAAAGGAACTGCCTGCAAGGAACTGCCTTCGAAGGAACAAGAAGATGAACCGATGGTTCCAGAACAGAGGAAGAAGAAGCGCCCAGGAAAAACTTCAGAGGAATGACTGTAGAAGAAACGTGGTAACTGCAACTTTCGGTTTGAGAACTCAGCGTGGTTACATGGAGATCATGGCAGTGCCGCCAGTTCAACAAGGGGGGCCAGTTCCTGCGAGAATATGAAATTAGCTGTGCATTTTTCTATGCGCGAAATTGAGAGAAGTCATTTATATTTTGTCTTTCATAATTAAACACAATGAAGTTGGTACAGCCCAAGAGATTTGAACAAAAGAGATTTGCTAGTTTAACATACAACAACACTTACAGGCCCAACATGGCAGAACTTGGAGATCCCCAGAACTTGAGATACCACAGAGACCTCGGCAGAGGTGGCAGAATTGGTGCTGTTGCAACCACGACGACGGCGAGCTCGAATTCAAGAGGAGGAAAACAGAACCGAGCATGGTCACCAAGGTGATAGATCTCACCGGGAACCAATTCTCGTCCCTGACCGTGCCATGGGTGCGTCCACGGTGAGGGCGAGCTCTGACTCGGGATGGGGAGGAGAGCGGGGCCGAGCAGCTTCGTCACTTCCCAGCTCTGCGCCATGGCCGCGACAACAGATTGCCGCTCCGGGGAAGAAGACGAGTAATGGAGGCGCCAACACTGCAAGCCTAGAGGGAGGAGAGCTGGGCCGAGCAGGTTCGTCCACGTCTCAGCTCCGCGCCATGGCTACGACGCCCCACAGATTGCCTCTCCAGGGAAGAAGAAGACGCGTAATGGATGCAGGCGCCAACGCTGCAAGCCTAATTGACACCTAAGCGACGGGAGTGACAGGAGCGACATAACGGAGAGAACTGACAGGGGGGCCCAACTTGACGGCCGTTAGCCTGATTTTTTGTATTGAAACATAAAGTTGAATTCGTGCCGAAAAAGACCCTCTGAGTATTTGGCACACCAACTGTAGTCATCGGAGATGATTTCAGGGAACTTGGATACCGCGTTGCCTGGACACCCCAACTTTCAGGCCGCAAAATGATATTCTCGTGGTGTGGGCCCCCTGTGGCCCATCTCCACTCCTCCTCCTGGCTTCCTTCGTCTTCTGGAAAAATAGGATTTTCCGTATATTTTCCCAGATTTTCTGATCTTCGCGAATTTTGCCTCCAAGCGGCACCTTTTCCATTAGAATCCTGACTGCAGTGGTCCATGCTCCAAAAGTCATCGACCATGCAAAAACAGATGAAATAACATAAGTATCACCTCTTAATATGAAATATATCAATGAATAACAGTGAATTATGACATAGAATAGTGATGCAAAATGGACGTATCAACTCCCCCCAAGTTTAGACTTCGCTTGTCCCCAAGTGAAACTGAGCTCAATAAACATGACCTCAGGTTTATGGAGTGAAGAGTCGATAAAAGAATACGGACAAGAAGCATCACATTCATCAATACATAGATCATAATAGAAGACAACTCACTATTATATAACTTAACTTGTAATAAGTAAAGGAAACACAATAAAGATACATAAAGTGAATCATAATTGGTAATGGCAAACTTAGCTCTTGGTCGAAGAATAGTTGATAATTTGCTGGAGTTCACAAATAACTGATTTTAAATGATAGCTTTCAAAGTAGTAATCACCAAGATAAGAGCAAAGTGCAAAACAAGGAACATAAGAAACATGATTGAATAAATCATCATATGAATGAATGAAACACAACAACTCAAAATACTTGCTGAGATAGAAGGGAGTAGGTTTACTGACACAACTAAAAATTAAAAGAAAAGGCCCTTCGCAGAGGGAAGCAGGGATTTCAAGTTTCATAAAGAGCTCCCAAAAATTATGATACTTATTAGCTTTCAGCTCTCATTGCCCCAATCATAGGCATCTTTAGGTGATTAAGGTTAAAATGATCAAATACGAGGATATGCTTGACAAGTTGTAAATTGAGAATCTCATGTCCCTTGAATACGAGGGCCGCTCCTCATGCTACTCAAGTTTAGTCACCGGTAAGTTCTTGTCATCGTAAGCACATTTGTATCATAGAAAACTGCCAACGGGGTACCCCTTGCCCGATGATACAAAAGAATCCCCATATCAAAATGACAAGGCAAGCAGACAACAAGCATCTCAGCAATCTTCTTATTTAGCATGGGAATATGGTGATTTTTTCTCTCTTTCCTCTTTTCATAATATCTCTTTTTTCTTTTCTCCTTTTCTCAATCTCTATCTCTTTTTTATAAGAAGAATGCTTCATAGATACTCGTTATGGTTACGCTGCAGGTTTCCACCATGTCAGCATGGATTAGACTAGCGGCCCAGGCGTTTCTCTAACACACATGCATAACTCCATGGACTTACAAGCTCCCCTTTCATTTCACACCGACAACATCCATAGACAAAAGAACATGATATCAACTAGGTACAAAGTACCAGTGCAATGTTGAAAGCTTTCCCCATGACAACATGGTTCTTCTAATTCACAACTTACAAAGCGCAAGCATATACGCAACATAGGTGAGCACAATGGTTCAAGTTTATTAAGTGCAAGAAAGTAAAGTGTGCCATCAAGTTCGTGAGAGCTTTAATCACTAATTTTCACATAACAAGTTTAATTTGGAAGGTAGATAAAAACAAGAATTTACTTGGAATAGCAATAGTGCTAATAGGTAGGTAAGGTGGACACAAATGGCATAGGTTTTGGTTTTGAGGATTGGATGCACGAGAAGAATTCCCTCTCAATACAGGTTTCTGGCTAGCAAGGCTGTAGCAAGTATAAGAGTTGAAGGAAACAAACAAACATACAAGTGATAAAAACAAACATGCAATCTTCCTTGGAAGCACAAAAGATCTTAACCAGAGAATACTAAACTTATGAGCAAATCAAGAAAGAAAGATGATGTAATTATTTTTATTTAGAGTACTTTTATCTTTTCATTCAACTCTCAAAAATAGTGTTGCTACTGACCAAGCCAGGTTTGCCAAAACCAACTAAATTAACTCAATGATCCCAAAGTGCTACCAATACTAACAACAAGATCAATCATATAACCACGAATTGAAATCACAATTGGAGGGTAGTTTCCCCTTGGGGATATTCTGGTATTGACGCTCATGGATAAGGGTATGGAAAGGATTCTTGTTGCATGGAGGAAGTGACCGTGGATCCAAACAGTGACGACTAGTTTTCCCTCCAGTCAACATCCGTGCAGTCCTTCTAACCCTGACAGGTTTTGTCACCACTCCAATGCTTGCAATGGTAGTGCCGGTGTGTGGATGTTGGCCTTGCTCCTCTTCATCTTCACTTTTGATCTCCTCCTCCTAACCGGGGTCTTGGAGATCCTCCTCCATAGGCTCCTTTCCCTTATCCTTGGCGGACACTCTTGTGCTTCTAAACTTACAAAATTAGTTCCTCGTAGAAACAGATCGAAACGAAAACATGACGAGAACACGATATACGAACCTCGGGGGATCCGAGGGATTATAAATTACGAACTTTTACAACAAAAGGAAGGTACTGGGACAAAACAGGTCGGAGACGGAGTTCGAGGTGGCCACACCACCTGGTGGCGCGGCTAGGGGTGGGCCCGCGCCACAGGGTGGTGTGAGCCACCCTGGCTCCGTTTCCGTCCCTCTTTCGCTTCGTAACTTTCCTTGTTGGCTAAAAACTGCAAAAATATAACTGGACAGATCTTTCGCGGAACTTTTCTTACCAGAACTGTTACCTATTCGATAATGGACTCTGTAGGTCTCTGAATTTGGTCCTTGATAAATTTTTCTGGAGTTATAACTTGAAAGGCATCAACATCTTCATTGTAGGAATCTCTAGCAATATAGTGCTTGAGTCGCTGCCCATTCACTACTTGTGTAGTATTATCTTTTAAAGAAGAAATTTTTATTCCTCCCAAACGGTACACTTCTTCAATAACGAAAGGTCCTTCCCATTTTGACAGTAGTTTTCATGCAAAAAATCTGAGACGAGACCTATACAATAGAACTTTCTCACCAACATGAAATTCTCTCTTAAGTATTCGCTTATCATGCCATCTTTTAACTTTTTTCCTTAAAGAGCCTAGCATTCTCATAGGTTTCACTCCTCCATTCATCTAAAGAGCTTAAGTCAAATAATCTTTTCTCACCAGCGAGCTTACAATCTCTATTGAATTCTTTAACTGCCTAGTAAGCTTTGTGTTCTAATTCTAAAGGTAGGTGACAAGCTTTTCCATAAACCATTTTATAAGGAGACATCCCCATAGGGTTTTTGTAGGCAGTCCTATAAGCCCATAAAGCATTATTCAACCTTTTAGCCCAGTTTTTTCTAGATCTATTGATAGTCTTTTGCAAGATGGATTCAATTTCTCTATTTGATAACTCTACTAGCCCACTAGTTTGGGGGTGATAAGCTGAAGCAATTCTATGATTAATATCATATTTAGCAAGGGTCTTTCTAAAACCACCATGAATGAAATGAGAACCTCCATCAGTCATGAGATACCTAGGCACTCCAAACCTAGGAAAGATAACATCCTTAAGCATTTTTAAAGAAGTCTCCCCGTCAGCACTGTTCGTACGAATGGCTTTTACCCCCTTAGTAACATAATCAACGGCAACAGGAATATGAGTATAACCTTTCAAGGGAGGAAAAGGACCCATAAAGTCAAATCCCCAGCAATCAAAAGGTTCAATAACTAGAGAGTAGTTCATAGGCATTTCATTGCGTCTAGAAATATTACCAACACGCTGACACTCATCACAAGATAAAAAAAATTTCTTGCATCTTTAAAAAGGGTAGGCCAGTAGAAACCTGATTGCAGCACCTTTTGCGTAGTTCTATCTCCTACATGATTTCCTCCATAAGCACTACCATGAAATTTACGCAATATCTCCTTTTGTTCATATTATGGAACACATCTTCGCATAATACCATCCACTCCTTCTTTATATAAGTGTGGGTCATCCCCAAAATAATGCCTCAAATCATAAAAGAACTTTCTTCTTTGCTGGGCTGTAAAAGTTGGAGGCAAATACTTGGAGACAATAAAGTTAGCATAATCAGCATACCAAGGGCTCCCTCGCGAGCTTACCCCTACCGCGGCCAACTGTTCATTTGGAAAACTATCATTAACAGGCATAGGGTCAAAGGAGATATTTTCCAATCAAGATAAATTATCAGCTACAGGGTTTTCAGCACCTTTCCTATCTATAATATGTAGATCAAACTCTTGTAAAAGCAGTACCCATCTAATAAGCCTAGGCTTAGCATCCTTCTTAGTCATAAGGTACTTAATAGCAACATGATCAGTATGAATGGTGACTTTTGAGTCTACAATATAGGGTCTAAACTTATCACAAGCAAAGAAGACAGCTAGAAATTCTTTTTCAGTAGTAGCATAATTCCTTTGAGCAGTGTCTAGAGTCTTACTAGCGTAATGAATAACGTTTAGCTTTCACCTACAGCAAAATCACTAGCATCACACATTATTTCAAAGGGTAAACTCCAATCAGGTGGTTGAACGATATGTAGTTAAAGCCTTCTTGAGAGGTTCAAAAGATTCCTTACAATCATCATCCAAAACAAAAGGAACATCTTTTTGAACAAGATTAGTGAGGGGTTTTGATATCTTAGAGAAATCTCTAATAAACCTTCTATAAAAACCAGCATGTCCAAGGATACTACGAATACCTTTGATGTCTCTTGGGCAGGGCATTTTCTCAATTGCCTCGACTTTAGCTCTATCCACTTTTATGCCTCTTTTGGAAACCTTATCCCCAAGGACAATCCCTTCATTAACCATGAAGTGGCATTTCTCCCAATTAAGAACAAGATTAGTTTCTTCACACCTCTGCAAAACTTTATCAAGGTTGTGGAGACAATTATCAAAAGAAGTTCCATAGACAGAGAAGTCATCCATGAAAACTTCCACAATTTCCTCACAAAAACCATGGAAGATAGCAGACATGCATATTTGAAAAGTAGCAGGAGCATTACATAAACCCAAAGGCATACGTCTATAAGCATCGGTTCCGTAAGGGCAAGTAAAAGTAGTTTTTTCTTGATCTTGTTGTTTAACAGCAATTTGAGAGAAACCAGAATAATCATCAAGAAAACAAAAATGGGTCTTTTTGGACAACCTTTCCAACATTTGATCAATAAAAGGACGCGGGTAATGATCTTTCTTAGTAACTTTATTGACTTTCCTAAAGTCAATGCACATCCTATAGCCTACTACTATTCTTTGGGGAACAGGCTCATCGTTATAATTAGGAACAACAGTAATACCTCCCTTTTTAGGGACACATTGAACAGGACTAACCCATTCACTATCAGCAATAGGGTAAATAATACCAGCATCAAGGAGTTTCAATACCTCATTTCTTACCACTTCCTTCATCTTAGGATTTAAACGTCGTTGGTGCTCTACTACCGGCTTTGCATCCGGTTCTATATTGATAGCATGCTGACATATAGTAGGTGAAATCCTTTTTAAATCATCCAGAGTATAGCCCATAGCCCCACGGTGTTTCTTCAAAACTTCCAATAACCTTTCCTCTTCCTTCCCTGAAAGTTTAGAGATAATAATAACAGGATATATCTTTTTATCATCAATGTAAGCATATTTAAGATCATCAGGGAGAGGTTTTAGATCGAAGACCGGATCCTTTTTAGGTGGCAACGTAGTACCCAAGTCTTCTACAAGCAAGTTATGCTTAAGCATCTTAGGCTGATTACGAAGAATATCGTCAATATCATTCCTTTCTTCCATGAAGATTTCACTTTCATGATCTTCCATAAATTTCTGCAAAGCATTGTTAGGAGCAAGAGAAATAGAAGCAAGTTGTTCAACTCTAAAATCCTCATTATGGGTTTCCTCTTCACAAGGTTCTTTAGTAAATTTCAAAAAATTAAACTCATAAGATTCCCCATCAAACTTAGTCAAGATTTTCTCCCTTTTGCAATCTATAATAGCTCCATAAGTACTCAAGAAAGGTCTACCAAAAATAATAGGATAAGTTTTACTAGCAGCTGAACCAAGTACTAGAAAATTAGCAGGATACTTAATCTTACCACAAAGAACTTCCACGTCTCGTACAATACCAATTGGAGAGATGGTCTCTCTATTACCAAGGTGAATAACCACATCAATCTCTTCCAATTCGCAGGGACTGATTTCATGCATAATTTCTCTGTAAAGCTCATAAGGAATAGCACTGGAACTTGCACCAATATCACATAAACCATAATAGCAATGATCACCAATTCTAACAGAAAGCATAGGGACACTAGGTCTTTTAGTTCTATTAGGATGTGAAACAATATTAGAAGCATCCTCACAAAAGACTATGTGTCCATCTTGTATGCTTTTAGTGACAAGGTCTTTCACAATTGCTACAACAGGTTCAATGTTTATTTGTTCATCAGGTTTTACAGTTATCTTTGCACTTTTAGTGATTACAGTAGTTATCGTAGGACGGTCCTTTACCTTATCTGGGAAGGGTTTCTCGATATAAAGTTCAGGTAAGATGTGATCAATAGTGTAAAACTCAGTACTCCCAACAGGAACACAATCAATGATATCTTTATAAGGCGCATGGTACTTGCTCCATCCCCTTTTTGGGATTTCAATATAAGAAGCAAAAGCCTTAAAGCAATTTGTAATAACTTGTAAATCAAGACCATAAGTATTATTAATATTTCGAAAGTCATCAGTTCCCATAAAAGATTCAATGCATTCATAATCATAATTTATACCTGACTTTCTTCCTTTGTCATTCTCCCATGCTTCGGCATTATCTTGAATATGCTCCAGAAGATCCCATTTAGCTTCTTCTTCCATGCGAGCGAATGATCCAGCACAAGAGGCATCCAATAAATCCTTATCATGTAGAGGGAGCCTTGCATAAAAGTTATTGATAATAATATTGTTGGGGAGCTCATGAATGGGACATTTGAACATAAGTAACTCCAATCTCCCCCATGCTTGAGCTGTACTCTCTCCAACAAGAGGCCAAAAGTTATATATTTGATTCCGATCTTTATGAATCTCACTAGGAGGATAAAATTTTGAGTAAAAGAGAGGCACTATTTCCTCCCATTAAAGAGCTTGACCATTCTTCAGTAGCTTATACCATTCCTCAGCTCTTCCTTTCAGCGATAATGAGAATAACTTCTTCTTAACTTCATCTATAGTAATACCTACACACTTGAACAACCCACATAATTCGTGTATAAAGAGTAAATGATCACCGGGATGGACAGTTCCATCCCCAACATAGTAGTTATCCATAACACGATCAATAATTCTTGTAGGTATTTTAAAAGCACCATTCTCAGCAGGTGGTGGTTCATCCACAACCTAGCAGTGGTAGTAGCTTTACCAAATAAGAAACTCAGCGAATTATCCATAAAGAAAATAAAGCAACTAACACAAGTAAACAATACTCATAGTAGAAGTTTCCTTTACCAGTTCAACTCTCCAATAGCGCTTCACTCCCCTACAACGGTGCCAGAAGTATAGGGGGTGTATCGTAGTATTTTTGATAAGTAAGAGTGTCGAACCCAACGAGGAGCAGAAGGTGCTGGCTAGTGGCTTGGATTAGGAATTCTCTACAAATACTTAACAAATGGATTTTTAGGGGTTTTTGATAAAGCAAGTAAAGAAAGTACGAGTAAATAAAAGACAGTAGGAATAAATGCAGCAAGTGGCCCAATCCTTTATGCAGCAAAGGACAAGCCGGTTGTATTACTTAAGATGACCAAACGTTCTCGAGGACACATGGGAAGACTGTCAAGTGCTTTCGCTTGATATAGTTGATTAATATTCTTTAGCTTGCTAAGTGTTGTGTGGGTGAACCTGTGCTAATGTACCGACCATCCTAGGACTAATACATACTTGTGATTATACCCCTTGCAATCATCTATAAGTACAATAAAGTAATTAAGGTAGAAACATAACCACAGCTTTAAACTCTAAGACCCTTACATCCCTTGTGCAATGGTTTTCTAACGGGGGTTCAGGTTTCTGTCACTCCGGCAACCCATACGATTAGTAGCCAAATACACAATGCATTCCCTTAGGCCCATATAGGTGAAGTGTCATGTAGTCGACGTTCACATGACACCACTAGAAAAAGTACACCACAACTTAAATATCAAACTATTGAATCTTTCTCAACACAATTCCACTACTAACAACATGACTTCTCCCATGTCCTCAAGAACAAACCGAACTACTCACAAGACATCATATGGATCATGATCAGAGATGGAATAATGATGTATAACAATCTGAACATAAATAATAATTCAATGGTTCACTCAATAGCATCAACTACAAAGAGTAATCAACACCGGGAAAGTTTCCCCTAAGAACTATGCAAGATTCAACCCAATTGTTACAGCAATATGGAGATGGTGATGATGGTGCTGATGGTGATGATGATGATGATGATGATCCTGATGAAGTCCAGCTTGATGGTGGTGTTGATGGCGACGATCTCCCCTCTCCGAGAAGGAATTCCCTCGGCAGAAATCTGTCTGCCGGAGAGATATTTCTCTCTCGGTGTTTTCCGCCCTGCAGAGGCGGTGGAATCTTTATGTGGTCGCTCCTCGAGTCTTAGGGTTTCGGGAGGAATATATACGCCAGAGGGGAGAGCCAGAGATGGGCCAGGGCGGCCACACCACCTGGTGGCGCGGCATAGGCTTGCCCTCGCCAGGGGGTGGTGTGGGCCCCCTGTGGCCCATCTCCACTCCTCCTTCTAGCTTCCTTCGTCTTTTGGAAAAATAGGATTTTTCGTATATTTTCCCAGAATTTCTGATCTTCGTGAATTTTGCCTCCAAGAAACACCTTTTCCATCAGAATCCTAATTGCAGCGGTCCATGATCCAAAAGTCATCAACCATGCAAAAACAGATGAAATAACATAAGTATCACCTCTTAATATGAAATATATCAATGAATAACAGTGAATTATGACATAAAATAGTGATGCAAAATGGACATATGAGTTGGCCAACAAGAAGTGAAGGACAAGCCATTGGAGGCAGTGGTAAGGGAGGAAATTTTGTCAAGAACAATAATGGCAAAAGGAGCAGGCCTACTGGGAAGCTAAACTGTGCAACCCTGATGGAGGTGGATAATTCCGAGACCGAAGTGATAGGTATGCTCAACATCCTTACCAATCTCGGAAAAGTTTTATTTGATACGGGTGCAACTACTTCTTTCATATATGAAGAATTCTATGATAAATTTGGGATTAGAAGGGTAATGTTAGCAAACCCTATGACCGTAGTGACGGCCGGGGGAAATGTAGTGGTACGCGACATTATATGTGATTCCATTGAAGGGAATTGTGGTAGTGCTGGGTATGGACTGGATGACTGAACATGGGGCTCAGATAAATTGTGAGGACAAAACTGTTTCAATCAAGTCTCCAAGTGGAGGAAGGATGGTCTAGGCAGATAAACATAGTCATATCATGGTAGATCTTCACTTGAACTCAATGAAGGAGGTTAAGTTGGAAGATATTCCTGTAGTGAAAGAATTTCAAGATGTTTTTACAGCAGAATTACCAGGAATGCCACTTGATCAGGAAATATAATTCACTATTGACCTGATACCTGGTACATCACCAATAGACCAAGCACCATATAAAATGGGTCCGAAAGAGTTAAAAGAGCTTAAGGAGCAAATTGATGAGTTAGCCCGGAAAGGATTTATTCAAGAAAGTGTATCTCCGTGGGGAACTTCGGTAATTTTTTTGGATAAAAGAGATGGAGGACGAAGAATGTGTGGTGATTACAGAAATCTCAACAATGTCACCATCAAGAACAAATACCCATTGCCAAGAATTCAAGATCTATTTGATCAAGTCAAAGGAGCTGGAGTATTTTCCAAGATTGATCTAAGATCAGGATACCCTTAGATAAAAATCAAACCTGAAGATGTTCCAAAAACAACATTTGTTTCAAGATATGGTCATCATGAGTATCTCGTTCTACCTTTTGGATTGACCAATGCGCCAGCAATATTCATGAATTTGATGAACAAAATCTTCATGCCTTATCTGGATAAGTTTGCCATGGTGTTTATTGATGATATTTTGATATACTCTAAGGGTAAAGAAGAGAATACAGATCATTTGAGGATAGCATTGCAAATCCTAAGAGAACATAAGCTATATACTAAATTCAAGCAATTGTGAATTCTGGTTCGACAAGGTAGAATTTCTTGGTCATGTGATCAGTAGGGATCGAATTGAAGTAAAACCGTCTAAAGTACAATTAATGTTAGAATGGAATGCACCGACAAATGTGAAACAAATCCGAGGTTTCTTAGGCATGGCAGGCTATTATCGGAGATTCATTGAAGGTTTTTCCAAGATAGCTGGACCAACGACCAAATTGCTAAGAAATAATGCACCATTCATATGGGATGAGAGGTGCGAAGTCAGGAATTGAAAACCAGATTAACCACTGCACCAATCTTAGCTGTTCCGGAAATAGGAAAGGATTACACAATATATTGTGATGCATCTAAGGAAGGATTAGGATGTGTGCCAATGCAAGATACCAAGGTAATTGCGTATGGGTCTAGACAACTCAAACCTCATGAAGTCAACTACCCAACACACGATTTGGAGTTAGCAGCAGTGGTCTTTTCTTTAAAAGGATGGAGGCATTTTCTCTATGGAGCAAGGTGTGAACTATACACTGATCACAAAAGTCTCAAATATTTCTTCACTCAGAAGGAGTTGAATATGAGGCACAAAATATGGTTGGAGTAGATCAAGGATTATGACCTTACAATTAACTATACTCCAGGAAATGCCAATGTGGTAGCTGATGCTTTAAGCCGGAAGAGTACGGATACTCAACCCATCAATAGAGAATTGCCAAAAGATTTGCTAATGGATTTGGAAAGGTTAGAAATACAATTTCTAAATGCAGAAGTTCCTGTAGGCCTAGCCACCATGTGGGTTATGGAAGAGCAAAGCAGTGATCTTCGTCATGAGATCTATCGACATCAATTTGATGATCCTTTCATTGCTGAAGAAATTTGAAGAATCTCTCAAGGTCAAACATCATATTTTCACCTAGGAGATTATGGATCTTTATGGTTTGAAAACCATATTTGTGTACTAGATGTGCTAGAAATATGAGAGGTGATACTCCGAGAAGCACATAAGACACCATATTCAATTCATCTGGGGGTACGAATATGTACATGGATCTTAAGGAATTATTCCAGTGGAATAACATGAAGAGGGACATTGCAAAATATGTGTCTGAATGCCATACTTGCCAAAGGGTAAAAGCAGAACATCAGAATCCAACAGGACCATTACAACCTTTGGAAATACAGGAATGGAAGTGGGAAGAAATTGGTATGGATTTTATCACAGGATTACCCATGACACGAAACAGAAGGATATGATATGGGTGATTGTGGGTAGATTCACGAAAAGTGCACATTTTATTCCAGTAAATCAAAAGATAACACCGAGAAATTAGTGGAAATATATGTCAAAGAGATAGTAAGTAAGCACGGAGTACCCAACAAAATTGTATCAGATAGAGGATCTATGTTTACTTCAGCATTTTGGAAACAATTACATGAAGCACTTGGCTCAAAGTTGGATTTCAGCACAGCCTATCATCCAGAAACTGGAGGCCAAACGGAAAGAACCAATCAAATCTTGGAGGACATGCTTAGAGCTTGTGCATTAGATTTTGGAGGTTTGTGGGAAGATCATCTACCATTGGAAGAATTTTCCTACAACAATAGCTATCGGAGTAGTCTGAAAGCAGCACCATACCAAGTACTTTATGGGAGAAAATGTAGATCACCAATATGTTGGTATGAATCTGGTAGTAGAAAGGAATTTGCACCAGACTATATCAAGGAGAAACAATATATCATCGACATTATTAAAGATCGATTGAAGATAGCTCAAAGTGGACAAAAGAGTTATGCTCATCAAAGTCGGAGATTGTGGCATCCGAAAGTGGGGGATATGGTATATCTCAAAGTAAGTCCAACAAAGGGTGTTAAGAGATTTAGAGTCAAAGTAAAAGTAAGTCCAAGATATATCGGACCATTCAAAATACTGAGTCAGAATAGAACAAAAGCTTATGCTCTAGAATTGCCAAAAAGACTGGCTCAAGTTCATAATGTTTTCCATGTGTCACAACTACAAAAATGTCTTAAAGCTCCCGATGAGGCAATTACACATCAAGAAATTGAGTTACAAGCAGATTTGACTTATGTTGAGAAACCCTGCAAAATTCTGGAAGAGAACTGGAAAAGGTTGAGAAACAAGGCAATCAAATACAGCAAAGTACAATGGGAACATCACCTTGAGCGAGAAGCCACATGGGAAAAAGAAGATGATCTAAGGGAAGCATATCCGGAACTATTCAGGTACATCTCAGCAAACTTCAGGACGAAGTTTAATTTAAGGGGGGGAAGTCTATAACACCCCAGAATTTAGGAACCAACAAAGGGTAGAAATAGGAATCTGAGCATATGCATGCATTCATCTGTAAAATCTGGGAATTTTTTCGCCAAACAAAAACCCAAAGTGATCAGAGTTTCTTTAACTATCTAGAGGTAGGAATAGTTCTCTATAGTGATTGTTATAAATTTTGACATGACCTTTAGGCATTAATTTGTTTTGGGGGGGAAATATTTTGAATTCAAATTTGAAATTTAAATCATTTGAAAAATATTTGAAAATTAGAAGTTAGAAATATAAAGTTGTTTTCCAAAATGATTTATTAACATTGTTTGATTATATTAAAGATATTATAAACAACAATAAGAATTTAAGACAAGGAAATATAAATAAGAAATGAATTCTTATTTCTTTCTTTATTCCTTAATAATAATACAAAGTAAGAATGATACAATAAATAAAGGAACACATTACACTAATTGAATTAAAACAAAAAATGATTTTTTATTAAACTATAAGAATAATATTATGACAACATTCTTTACGAACGAATAAAAATAAGATTACAAAAATCTATAAAACCTATCTAATCCTATACTACATCTTGAGCATCCAGATCTTGTTCCTACAAATAAGAAAAACAACTAAGAAGGAAATAAAAGGTTAGTTAGCTATTTTATTCTCAGTAGTGAACAGTGAAGTGCACTGTTCATATTACATCATAGAGTAATTAAAAGAGGCAAGTTTCACCAATAAGCAATATATGTTCTTTTATATTTAATAAGTCTCAGCATAACATCATCAGCAAAGTAAAAGGGGCAAATTTCACCAGAATAGTAAATTGTAAAAGGATAATAAGTGAAACTAATTCACTTGATCTGATCCACAAATAGCCAAGCAGCAAGGTACCTTAGTCATCTAATTGCATGTAGTCTGCTGTCCAAATAGCAACAACAGAACTAGTCAAAAAGGAGTTCACAGCCGTAGCACAGCTACCAGGGAGCTCATTTCCTTTTCTGAAGCACACTGCAAGAACACTGTGAGTCTGTCCACTTCCCAAACAAATCCCCAGCCAAGATACATCACAGATCATCTAACCATCCACAAGATGGTGACATAAGGAGGGGGTGGTGCAGGTGGATAGCAAGGTCAAGTACAAGAGCACAGGAACTAGGAGGACCAGGAGCAGCACCAGGAGGTGCAGAGCCAGATCAAGTCAGCAAGAACAAGCTAACTAAATCAAGCCAACAGGATCAAGCTAGCACCACAACGTCATCACCAACAACCAAGTTGTGTGGTAAGTACACATAAAACCATCACATGATCAAGTCATCCTAGATCATTCAAGCATGTGTTGTTTTATATGAATCTTCTCAAAAAAGCACCCAAGTCGGGTGTATCCATCACAGAAGTAATTTAAATGAAACCAATGCTCAATCTTTGCAAACAATACCAAGATCTCAGTCTGTGCATCATTGATCTTGGAAAATAATACATGTTTTTAAATCCAGATATACAACAACCTTAACTGAATATTTCTGGGCACATCTTATAATAGTAGCACCTCAAAAACTATTTCATCTTAAGGATCTATATGAAACAGTGAGAATGCCAAATCATTTTCTTGAAGAATTCAAGAATCATTAGTTGATACTAGATATCAAGACACATTTATGAGGGACAACAGGTAAAAACTTAGTTTCTACCTAGTTATGCCTCAGACCAGCATCACAGGCCCAAGCAAAATCATTAGCATCCTAGGATAATAAATCCATCAGAAGATTTCAATCCATTTTAGCCAAGCCACAACAAGACACAAGTAGAATTTAGCTCAGTATTAAAATGAATACTTGTGTACCAGTCCAAAGAAGGTGTCACAATCATACATTCTACACTAAGGAAATCATACACCTAGATTTCACATGTAAACCTGCAGTATAGTGCTAAATCATTTTCCTAGAATGAATAACCAGGAATCATAATCACATTTGCACAATTAGAGAATCAAAGGAGTAAAAAATCAACTCCAATCCGAACATATCAACACGGACCAGTGTCTAAGGATTCAGTGCATAATTACTAACAGTATCACTGTCAGTACTAAGAACATTAGACAGTAGTGAAATCCACACCACTAGAATCAACAGTCAACAGCTTAGCACAGCAGCCTTAACCTTTGGATAGAATCCACCATTCAATTGAAATTGGACTAACAGAGCCACTAACAATCCTAAATTCTTTAGTAAACCATCATCTAGAACAGTATAACCACCACTATTAGTCATAAAGAATTCATCATTCCCAATAATAAACACCAAGAGGGATAGAACCCTAACAACACAGATGAACCCTAAATAGGGTATTCCTCACATCAATCACATAGAGGACAACAAGATGGGGGAACAGAAGCACTTACCGTGGTCCTCGCTAAAGTTTAGAAGAGGAAGCAGAGAGGCCGACGAGCACACACGGCAGCACGGGGAGCACCCGAGGGCGCTGCAACCCGCGCCAAGCCATGGCTACGGCCACAGCCACACCAAAGGTCTAGCAGTACCACAGGACCATCCAAGCCACGGGACAGCACCACTGAGGCGGCGGAACACCACATCGTCGACAACCACCAAACCCTAGGATTTGGGGTAGAGTTAACCTGGACGGGATCGGGGTCCAAAGCCGAATCAAATAGGACCAGATGGCAGAGGGGCGTCGACTACCTCGCCATGCACCACGGTGGCGGCCAGGAGGCCAAGGAAGGCGGTAATCAAGCGACAACGGTGTCGGTGACACCACACCGCAACGGGTCGGGAGCGAGGAGGAAGAACGAGTGAGAGCGACAGAGAGGGCGGTGTGTACTGGGCCGGTAGGGTCTAGTACCATCCTAGTGGGTGGGTTTTACCAGACCAATTGGGCCAGGTTGGGCCTACTAAACCCAATGGGCTCGGCCCAAAAGCTAAAAAGAGAATTTAAATGAATTAGTAAAAGACCAAAATACCCCTAGGACTTAATAAGTCCTAAAAAATAAATAAAATCCTAAAAAGACAAATAATATATCTATGAGTTCACAAAAATATAAGCTACCAAATAAAATTAAGAATTCTATTTTAGTAGAATAAATTTAGGTTAGATATTATTACATATATTCTTTAAAGAATTTTAATAAAAAATAATTAAAATGCCTAAAAATAAATAACATTCATTGTGTCATTCTAAATTAGTTTGGTATTTTATAAAAATACGAATTTCTATTTAGATTAGTAAAATAAAATCTTAGAAATTTAAATGATTATTCTTAAAAAGAATATCAAGAAAATAATAATAAGAGTTAAAATTAAATAAAAATAAGTTTTAAACTCTTATATTATTACATTACACTACAAAAATAGCGAATATGATATTTATGAAATCTTTGGAATTAACTGTTATCAATTCTTTTATTTAAATAAAGGAATATAAGAATTATTATTAAAACAATTTTCTTTATTAAAGAAATTCAAGAAAATTATATGATG
This sequence comes from Avena eriantha, assembly GCA_910589775.1. Taxonomy (NCBI): domain Eukaryota; kingdom Viridiplantae; phylum Streptophyta; class Magnoliopsida; order Poales; family Poaceae; genus Avena; species Avena eriantha. The sequence continues at coordinate 109,266,421 of OU342746.1, read as the reverse complement.
GGTAGAACACACAAAGAAGATAAATAATAAATGATGCATTGTAATAGTATGCATAATCATTTTGCTTCTTTAAATATTATCCTTACCGGGTAATAATGATGTTTTGTAGGAATAGAAGCTCAAGGTCGAGTGCAAGCATCTAACTTCACTACCTTGCAATCACAAGGCAAGTTCATCACTTGCCCATGTCCTTTGATGAGTCTTTATGTAAGTAATTACAAATTGTGTGTTATCACCTATGTTCTGAGAAAGAAAATATTATTTTCCATAATAAACAAAATGTTAGTATCATCCTAAGTGGCGATAAAGATAAAGTGAGTAATGGAACTTAGGTTCCAGTTGCAATGAGAGTCATCACATAGGACTTAAGAACCAATAACATCAGTGATTCTAACACCGTATATTACGCGTTAACCATGATATTTGGAATGGGAAGGAGAAGTCAGTTGTATCCTTTTCCTTTCATATGTAGGCAAGGCGACCTTAACGTGACGTTGTGATTCCTTGTGTGGATCCAGCATATGGGTGGGCACCCTTACGCCCCACGATTTTGGTGTCTTGATTATCTATGAGTGGTTGTCGAAGATATAGCCGGACCTATATGGAACTTGTGAGGGGCATCACCAGCTCATAGAGTCTTCGGGAACTCATCAGGATTATTGCCTGCCCGAAAGGGGGCTTAACGGAGGTGTAGCTAGCCCCGAATTATCGTGTCGACATATGGGATCACGGAGAGGGCAGTGATTGGCTTGGATAATTTACTAGGCCCAACATCATGGAATTGTGGACAAGAAAGTACGCCCGGTTGTGCAACAAGGATTTGATATCTCATGGGTAAAGCAACTCACCTCTGCAAAGTGTAAGAATTGTATCTTGTTACTCCCTGTTCCGGGAAGGAGCTACGAACATGGCAGGAAAGGAACTCCATGAAGTTCTGGTCAATATGTGAAGGCTGATGGGCATAGTTTTTTATAATAAAATCAATCTTTAAAGAAATGTTTATGAAAATTGCATAGTGCCAAGGACTGATAGTCCGAGGTGGTAGATAGAGCATCAAACTTCCCACCTTGCATATAAATAACTTGTTGGGTAATCCTGTTAATCACTATTTCCTTTGATCCCCTGCTTAGACTCTTTATATAATAAGTTGTTGAGCTCAATTCGGAGTATGAGTTTTAACTTTGAATCTTCCGCTGAAACTACTTAAGTTTGATTTGTAATTTTGAATCACTTGAAGTCTCGAACTTCTAGTATTGTAATAATAATGAAGTGTGTATGTTTTTAATATGGACCCGCAATGTTTCTGTTGTACCACTCTGAGGGATGTAATATTTACAGAACGATGTTCTGTGGAATGCATGACAATGACTATAGTGTACTACACATGCAGTGGTATGCTGGGTCACCGCATTTCCCCTCACTTTCCCATCGATTTGACCACTAGATCCCTGAAGATTGGGCCACCCACGAGGTTAGCCCTCAACATAAAGGTATGATCTTGATAGGGTTTATTTCTTACCGGTCTCGTGGTGTTTGTTGGGGAGACCTGGTTTATAGGATAGATAACCATACTATCAAGAGGGGCTCTCGAGTGAGTAACACGATCATATCTTTCAAAGAGAGCTCAAACCTTTGCATTCTTAGGATCATATTTCATGATTGTTATTTGGATCCTATTCATGTGAGGTTCTAGAGCTTGTAGTAATATTCATAAGAATATCTAGTTCATCGAAAACAGATTTCATATGCATTATCTATTGCGTTTTTTATATTGGAGGTTTTACCAGTTTGTCTTTTAGAGATAGGTAAAACCTTCCATTATTTGGTTCTTATCCATGAAAGGACTTAGAGATTTTGGTAATCTTCATGACAAGCTCAAGTTCATCAAAAATGGATTTCATATGCATTCTCTATTGCGTTTTCAATATTGGAGGTTTTACCGATTGTCTTTTATAGATAGGTTAAACCTTTCATAATTTGGTTCTATCCTCCCTTACGGTACTATGATGGTTCCCTATGTGATCTTGTAGAGCGTTTTGCCCTCTTTAATATGAGCCCAAGATCATCAAAATCAAAGTCCGGATGCAAAAGTTATGGTTGTTTTTGTATTGTTGTTTCTGTCAATTTTGCCTTGGCTGGAATGTCTAGGTTGAAAACGTCGGACACTCCGGTATCTGATGTCCCACGAGTATAGGGGGTGGATCGCATTGTTTTTGAGGGAAGTGAAACCAAATTTATTGATTCGACACAAGGAGAGCCAAAGAATATTTATAAGACTTAACAACTAAGTTGTCAATTCAGCTGCACTTGGAAACAATCTTGCTCACAGCAGTTTATCAGTAGCAACAGTTTTTTAGTAGTAATAGCAGTAGTAAAAGTAAAGACAATAGTAACAATTGCAGTAAACAGTAGGATTAAAGTGCGGTAGGCATAGGGATGGATGGATGGGCTTTGCATGGACAAGACAATTCATATGGCAATCAAGACGTAGGGCATTTGCAGATAAATAAGATAAAGCATCCAGGTACTAAATAATCATAGGCATCTATTCCATATATAGTCATACGTGCTCGCAATGAGAACTTGCACAACATCTTTTGTCCTTCCAGCACATTTGCAGCGGGGCCTCAAGGGAACTACTGGCAATTAAGGTGCTCCTTTTAATAAAGCACCGGAGCAAAGCATTAACACCCCGTGAACACATGTGATCCTCACATCAAAGCCATTCCCTCCGGTTATCCCGATTGCTGTCACTTCGGGGCCTTTGGTTCCGGACAACAATATGTGTATACAACTTGTCGGTAAGACCATAAAAAATACTATCATAATGAATAAATAACATGTTCAGATCTGAAATCATGGCACTTAGGCCCTAGTGACAAGAATTAAGCATAACAAGTTGCAACAAAGTCAAAAAGCACTAATAATAGATACTAGGCACCATGCCCTAACAATCTGATGCCATTACATGAACGATCTCATCCAATCCCTACCATCCCCATAGCCTACAGCGGGGGATTACTCACTCATAGATGGGGGAAACATGGATGGTCAATGGAGAAGCGATGGTGATGATGTTGGAAATGATCTCCTCCAATTCCCCGTCCCGGCAGGGTGCCAGAACAGAGATTTTGGTTCCAAATCGTGGAACCTGGTGGTGGTGGCACAGCGGAACTCTTTCTGGAAAAACGTCGAACCCCCCTTGGTTTTTAGGTCAAGAGGCAACTTATAGGCGAAGAGGGAGGCCGAGGCGGCCACATCACCCCTAGGCGCGGCCAGGTGGTGTGGGCCCCTCGTGGACCTAATCTGTCTCGTCTTCTGGCTCCATGAGTCTTCTGGTGAAATAGGATTTTTGGCATATTTTCCGGGATTTTTCCTGATAGTTGATTTTCTGCACAAAAACTAGACACCAAGGTAATTCTTCTGAAAACAACGTCAGTCTTTGTTAGTTGTATCCAAATCACACAAGTTTAGAGGAAAAACAGTAGCAAAAGTGTTCGAGAAAGTAGATACGTTTTAGACGTATCAGTATCACGCAGAAATCTCAGTTTTCAGTCATGTGGTTGCCATTCTGTATGACATATCGGAAACCACCTGGAAACTGGCTGGAATATCCGGCATGTGCACTCTAGAACTCTAATGGTTGGATTTTGGAGGACTAGATACCCATTATTGCAAGTTTCCCCCACCATTATTGACCTTCTTGAGCTTGCTATCCCTTAATCCCTCCCATGATTCTTGCATATTCTTTAAGGATTTGATAGAGGACCCCTAGATCTACAACCCCACCAATCAATCTCTCCTCTAAGTAGGGGAACATCTTGGGATCTACATCTTGGAGTCTTTTGTGGATTTTCTCCATTGTTCTTCCTCTCTTATTCTCCCATAAGATTTTGTAGCTTTGGTGGAATTTGTGAGTGAAGGACTTGAGCACTTCTTGTGTTCTAGACATTGCATTTGGTGCACCGGTTTGAGTTCTCAGTGAGGATTTGATTGGGTGAAAGTGAGAAGCTTTTTACTCTTGGGTTCTTGGAAGCCTAGACGGTTTAGTTGTTTTGTAGGTTGGTGGATTACTTGGGAACTCCAATTAAGTTGTGGAGCTTTCCCAAGCTTGTTTGTTGGGAGCCTGCAATTGAGTTGTGGAGAAGTGCCGGAATCTTGTGAGAGGTTTTGTATTCCCACTGATAAGTGCACCAATAGTGGAAGTGTGGATCGATCCCATTGGGATAAGATTCACAGGAGAAGAAGGGAGACCTTTTGTGGCGTTGGTGGTTTGAAACCACCCCCTCTCTAAAAAAGACGTACTCCATTGTTGGGAGTAACTCGGTAAAACATCCTCGTCTCTGCGTGCCTCGGTTATCTCTATACCCTAGCTCTTACTTATGCACCTTACTTTGTGATAGCCTTCATGCTTGAAGTATATATCTTGCTATCACATAGTTTCTTGTCTTGCTTAGCATAAGTTGTTGGTGCACATAGGTGAACCCTAGGTAATCTAGGTTTTTTGCTTGACAAAGTAATCGCTAGTTTAATTTCGCCTTGGTTGAGCCACTCTCGTAAAAGTTTTAAACCGCCTATTCACCCCCCTCTAGGCGACATCCGTGATCTTTCACCATGAAAGGATGATCAATAGCAATTCACAAAGTGTAACATAGAAGAAAGAGCTATGGACCAAATGAATGCAAAATGCAAAAGCAAAAGTAAGTAAAAATATCCTATAGTGGTCATAGAGTTTTCTTCTCAATTCTAAATATAAAAGTGGACACTTTGGAAAGATAGATAATAAGCAGAGATTAATCATGAATAATTTTCATATAGCTTCCAAACTCTTCCTCTTATGATCATGTTTGAACTATGGTATTCATTAGCTTTTAGCCCTCATTGCCCTATCATAAGAATCTTGAGTGGTTAAGGTTAGTGTGATGGCAAGTATTAGTTATATTCTTGACAAAGTATAAGTTGAATGCCTCATGCCCCTTGAATATGAGTACCTACACCACATGATACTCAACTTAGGAGACTAAGCAAGTTCTTTTCATTGTAAGCATACTTGTATCATCAAGAATGCCAAACAGGGTACCTCTTGCCCCATGGTATGGGAGGTTTCCCATACCAAAATGACAAGACAAACAGACGATGGGAATCTCAGGAATTCATTTTATTTACTATTGGCATAAATTTTTATTGAATATGCTTCATAGAATGCCCACTATGGGATGCTATAAAGTTTTACCATGAATGATGCATGGCTTGTGTTAGCGGCCTAGGCGATTCTCTCACACATATACAAACTCCATGAGCTCACAAAGTTTCCAACTTATTTCACAATGATATCAACTAAATATGAATAAGTGTAATGTTTAAAACATGCCCCACGAAATCATGGTTATGATAACTCCCAAATCATAATTTGTCAAGCAAACAACTTCATAAGATAGTCACAATGGTTCAAGTTTATTATGTGCAAGAAATAAAAGTGTTCCATCAAATCTGTGAGAACTTTATTAACCAATTCTCCCATAGCAAACATAACCATAATTATCTTAATTTGGAAGCTAGATAAATCAATAAAACATGAGAAACATACTTGGAATAGAAATTATGCCAATAGGTAGGTATGTTGGACACTCAGGAAACTTGGTTCAAAGGAGTTGGATAACAAGTTTTGACTTGTTGGTTTTATTTTTGGGCTAGCAAGAAGGAGAAAGTTGACCATCTACATGCATGTATAAGAGTCCATAGTTCTAATTAGTCCATTTCAAACAATGTAAACTAATAGCAAGCATTGAAACATGAATAAAATATAACTCTACACAATGCATTTGCAAATTGATACCCATTCAAAGCATATGAACCATGCAACTATGTGTAATCTTTTTAATATCAACTAAAACCTTCAACATCCCAGTCCCAACTTTTTAATAGCATCCAACTTACTTAAACCAATCCTCTAGTATCTCTCCCATAATATATATCAAAGTGGTGGTCTTACTCAAATAGAAATAAAACAAAACAAACTAAAACAGATAAAATATGCTCCAAGTTTATGCGATAGAGACTCTAAGTGGGAGCTTCTCGCTGCACCTTAACGGTTGAGACTCTAAGTGGAGAGTTATGTAGTAAATGGAAGTCTTCCCCACAAGGGAAACTCGAGGGTTTAAATATAAAACTCTCGGGGAGTTGTGTGTAAGAGAATGACCCTCTTTGTTCTTTGTCAAGGAACCTACAAAATAGTTGTAGATTGTTTTGTGCCCTCAACCTCACCAAGTGGTTGTCAAGCACAAGGTGTATGTAAGCAAAACTGAAATAAAATACAATAAAAGTAAAATGCAATGCAGTAGTAAAGTAAATATGCAATGGTGGTAAATGCAATGGAATATGATACTTTTGGGTTTTGGTTGGTCTTTGCAAGTATGAGAAATGTTTTCGTATTTTCGGATTTAATTAGTACTAAAAATAAAAAGTGATATAGATGTGTTGGATAGTGTTTTCTTATGGTTTAAAATGGACCGGTTTTCATGGTTTCTCTTATGCACTCTCACTTTGAGTTGTGGTGGACACGGGACACTTTAGTTGACATAATATTGGTGCAACATGTTAAACTATGGATAGCAATTCATATGGGCATCATGTCCTAACATAGATATGTTATTTTACTAACAATTCACTTAGACTACGCTATAAAATGGGGGGGGGGGGGGTCTCCAAGCAATCTAGTATTAGGAAGAATTCAGAGTATAACATTAAGCTCTATGACATGAAGTTAAAATAAGAACATACGTGATCTAGTTTAAGCATAGTATTTTCTTTATCCCTAGTGAGGAAACTAAGTAAGGTAAACACCCAAGTGATTCGCAAGTTTTACTATCCTACCCACAAGATCACCCCCGTTGATCCAACTAATGCATACGTACCCCCACACATGCTCCCATATACAAGTTTGATCAAAACAAGTAAACAAAAACGAGGTACATGATATGCATATATTCATATACTTCCAATACTAAATAATTGCAATCTCAAATATCAACTATATATCTTCCACATAGGTAATACAAATATGATCTTAATCATGTTATGCAGCTCATACGGTTCTAATACAATCGAGATCATGAGAGAACTACAATAGCTACTGCCACAAACCCATAGTCCAGGGGTAGACTACTCCCCCTTCATCATGGTGAATGTACTAGAGTCGTTGGAGGAGGTGGATATCACACCGGCAGTGCCCCGTCGGAGTTTCCCCCCTCTAATATTCTGCCTCCTGCCTCTGTATTTCGTGTTTCTGTCTTCTGCAGTGCTCCTCTCCAAGAATCACCGAGAGACCTTTTTATACGTGGTTTTAGGTCAGAACCTTCGCCTTGGAGAAAGAATCGATGACATCAGAGACTTGAGGAGCAAACAAGCACACCACACGCATCAGGGGGTGGCTGCATGTGATGGGCCCATTCCTCCCTCGACCTTCTTCTTTTGCTGATCTTTGGCCCAATATTCTTGGTTCTGATAAATACTATGTCCCGTGAAGTTTTAGGTCAATTGGACATCGTTTGGGTACCTGAAAGTCAAAAACATTGAAATAGGGTTTTCTGCCTTGGCAGGGTTAATTCCAAAACAATATAGCAATTCTTAATTATTCCCAAATATCATTATAAAACATGAATATAACCCATATATGATGCAAATATGTTGAAATATCTAGTAACAATGTGCAAAGTTCATGGATGCATTTTACATGCATCAAGCGCTGACGCGGGGCGCCACTGGGAGGTCGAGGTGGCGTGGCATCGTGGCTGGGATAAACTAATAAAACTTTTGGCATGCTTTCAATTACTTAAGAACTGGAATTCTTGAAGGACAATGAATGCAAAAGTAGTGCTTGAAAATTCTTGATTTATTAATGTGGGAGAACTGAGATACTCTAGTGTATATACTTTTCATGACAACTCTCACACTCTCAATTTATATGATTATACTTTATTGTTCGAAGGCAAGTCTATGAGTTGATTACATGATATGGGATAAAGTTTACTCATTTGAATCAGCCATATTAACAATTTTGCTGTGCTATAAGGATGCATAAAAATCTGTATGATATGATTGTCGTTACTCTATCTATGCTGAAGTTTTTCAGATTTATAAAGTGGAGGAAACATGAGACTACCAATTATGAGTAAGATCATCATCTCATTATTTCAGTTTAAATGTTGAGTTCCTTTTGATTTTGGTATTCTCCTCGAGGACGATCAAGTTTAAGCTTGGGGAGGTTGATGGCTCTGAAACGTAGCCATCCATGTCCAAATTTAAAATAGATATTATTCATATATTTGATGAAATATCTCCCTCAACCCTGCCACTAATGACTAAGAATCAAAGGGGTATGCAATCCTTTCATGCCATTTTTCCTTGCGCAGATAATGACGTTTGATGATGGGAATCACTACAATAAAGTCAAATATATGAGATTTCCAACAACCAGAAGAAACCAGGAGTCGTGAACGGAGGAAGACGCTTTAACGACCAACTATACGACCAGAATAAAATTCCGGTCTTATAGTTAGTGCCGCCACCGGTAGGTCAAACAAAACAACTTTCGTGAAGGGACACATACATAAAGAGGCCTCGGGCGACGAGAAAAGGGCCTTCTCCCTGACCATCAGCCGCCCCTAGATCTCCATCGACATCACCATAGAGCAGCCGGAGGAATAGACTTAGATCTAATCTCCAAACCCTTCTCCATCACCATAGCCATATTCCACCACTTGTAATAGTAGATAACATCTTCGATTGGCGATATTGTAAGACTATTTTATATCAATATTGTGATTTCCACTACAATGTTTATGATCTGTGATCTCATCTCTATGTGTGAGTAATTCTCCTTGGGCTAAGGGCTTTGGCCTAGCCATGTAGCTTTTGTGTATGTTATTTATCATAGATGGGATCATGTATTAGTTTGTATGACATGATGATTATTGTATCATCTCTTGCCTCAATCTAAGGAGTTGTTAGGTACCCAAGACCCCAAGGATTGAGCCAGGTATAGGGAGTATGAGTAATGACCAATTTGCAGGTTGGAAACCCTAGTGATAGAAGGGGTAGTACGACTGTATGTGAGATTTACTTGGGATTAACAGTGACGTCACTATGCATATCATTAGCTCTCTTTCTTCTATGGATGATACTAGTAGGTTATTGCTATAAGTGGTTGCAGAGGCAATAGCAATTATGGATGCACTACCCACACATAATTTATCTTGCTCTAACAATTACATACATAGTTTATCTTTATCTTTTATTCCCATCAGATGTTTTGCACAGCTACAGGTGAAACCGAACGCCCTAGGCCCTCTCTCTCCATCATCGACAACAACAAAAAAGAAGCAAACTCTTAGTCCGGTAAAAACACAAAAGGAATTCTAAAACTCTCGCAGGTCCGTTAAAGTAACTTCACTACACTTCTGCTTCTCGAGGATTTGATAAACCTAGGTCTACTAGGGAAAAGAGCTATACTACATCCATAATCAGGATCGAAGGTATCAACCCTTTTTCTAGTGCCGTTGTCGGGGAAGCAATAGCTACCCTGCTGAGGTTAGTAGGAACCTTGCTAGTTTTAATTCTTGTTTTTAATTTTGTTAGTTTGCTTTCAGTGTTTATTTGAAAAAACTAGAAAATTAGTTAGTCTTTAAATTCTTGCTTTTACTATTATAAGTCTTTGTTTAAGAAAACCCAAAAACATAGGAAATATGGCTGAAAAGAAGCTTGGGGAGTTTGCTACTCCCAACAATGATTATTTGCGTACTCCTATTACTCATCCGGCAATTACTGATGATGACTATGAAAGTAAGCCCCATTATTTAAGTTTGGTTCAACAGAATCAATTTGGAGGCTCTGCTATTGAGGATGTAGGTATGCACTTGAATACTTTAACTAAAATATGTGATATGATGCATGTAAAAGACGTTGACCCCGATGCGGTCAAATTGCGTCTATTTCCTTTGTCTCTTAGAGGAAGAGCAAAATAATGGTTGCTACCTTTTCCTAGATATACTATTACATCATGGGTGGAATGCACTTCTTTATTTATGCCTCCCCACCCGCAAAGACTATGCAACTAAGATCTAATATTACTGGTTTTAGACAGGAAGAGCATGAGCCACTAGCGCTTGCATAGGAGAGGATGAAAGAATGCATGAGAAATTGTTCCAGTCACGGGATGGAAGATTGGTTAATCCTCCATTTATTTTATAATTCTCTTAACCCTGTGTCTAAGTCTATGCTTGATACTGCAGCTAGAGGAACATTTATGGTTAAACATATTACCGAAGCAAAGTAGCTGCTAGACAATATGCGAGACACCATGACCAATGGCATGTGGATAGGTCGAACATGAAGAAGGTGAACTCCGTCTCACCACAAGAAAATTAAGAACTCAATATTAAGTAGGATGAGCTCATATTAGCCGTAAAAGGTAAGGAAACCCAGGTAAGAGCCATCCCTGAAACTAATACTGAAGAAGTAGACTTTATAGCTCGTTATGATTATAACCCTGCTTGGAAGAAGAATTATAATCCTAACTTTTAGAAACAGTATGCTAGTCCTGTAGGTAACTAATAATAATATGGGAACTAGTAATGGTAGTCTCCAAGAATCACTTAAGTCTTTTATAGACTCGCAAAATGAACAAACCAATATTCTTGTTAAAATAACGGAGAACCATGATGCTAAATTATCTAACCAAGCTGTTAGTTTGAGAAATGATTTGTAGGCCCTCCAAGAAAGTATGAGGATTGTTGAGGCATAGCTAGGTAAGATAACCGAGAGTCAAAATTTCATTCTTTGCTAAATTTGCAGGTAAAGCTGAGCCCAATCCAGTTGAAGACCTCAAGTTGATGAGAATCCAAAGGGAGGAGCCTAACGAACTTGATTATAATAATGCCCCTTCACCAAGTTACACCGTTTAAGATCTTGTAAAAAAGGATCAACGTTAAGATTCCGGTAAGTGAAGGAAATGAGGAAGCTATGTACCAACACTTCGTTACTCAAGTAGCAATAAAGGTACGTGAGCTTGAAGAATAATATAAGAATATCGCTGAAAATTTACTTGTTAAGCTTGATGATATATTTGAGCCTACTATTAAGATTAAAATTGGGACCAATGAGATAGCTACACTTTGTGATCTAGGTGCAAGCGTTTCAACAATTCCAAAAGGTCTTTTTACTAAGTTAAATATTGGCTCTTTTGAGATCACCGAGTTATAATAGCACTTAGCAGATTCTACCTACAAACAAGTTGTAGGAATTAAGGAGAATACTTTAGTATACATTAAAGGTTGTCCTGCTCTTATTGATTTTGTTATTGTTGACATGCCTAAATATGCTACTGCTCCTATTATATTAGGCCATCCTTTCTTAAGAACTATTAAGGCTTTGATTAATCTCTATGAAGGGAATGTGAAGCTCCAATTGCCTCACGGGATCCTTTTGTTATTTATTTCCCCAGGAAGAAGAAAGCCAAGCATGATGAAAAGGAGGCCATCACTTTGAAGGCCAACTATTTCAGAGTGGGTGTTCCACTCATCTGGCCTAAGTGAGCAACATTGAGGTCAAGCTATTGACCATAAAAGAGAGCGTCATGGGAGGCAACCCATGTGCAATAAAGGTTTGAGTAAATTTTTAAGTTTTAGTTTATGTTTATATTTAATAAAGAGTGCTAGAAAAAATCCAAAGTGAGGAGAAGAAGTCTAGTAGTACTAAAAATCCTGCTTAATGCATGCTATTGTTGGTCGACAATATTTACTGTCATTTGTTTTTGTCAAAAACAAGGGATTTCGCTAAGTTACAGGATAAGAAAGAAGTCACGAAGAAACAGAATTATTTTGATGCATACAGAAGGTTTAACAACCAACTATATGGCAGGAATAAAAATTCCGGTCGTATAGATATTTTTGCCATCGACAAATTTTCTTTCAAATGTACTGACGGTTTAACGACCAACTATATGGCAGGAATAAAAAATTCCGGTCGTATAGCTCCGGTCATATAGATATCGATGCTTTCGTACAAATTCTTTTCCAGGTACAGATGGTTGGACGACCAACTATACGGCAGGAACACATTGTTCTCGCCGTATAGTTCCGGTCGTATAGCTGCGCCGCCAGGTGGAAACCCTAAATTTTGACAGCAGGCCAACTATACGGCGGGAACACATTGTTCCGGCCGTATAGTTCTACCCGTATAGTTGCGTCCGACCACAAAAACGCATGGGAAGGTACCTCCAACTCCAAAAGTTCAATCCTTTTTCTCCCTTCTACCTCCAAACTCTCTCAAAACCTCAAGAGATCTTCATCTCTACTCAATTTCGTTTGATTTCCTCGCACACAAGTGATCTACGGTATGTTTCTCCTCCGATCATCCAATTACTTTTTGCAAATCCATCTTCAATCTATTTTCATTATCAATCTAGGCTGAGACCTACTGTGAACTAATTTCCATGATTCTCTTGCCTAGATTATTATTTTGGGGGATACTTTAGTGTGCTATGATGAGGAATATGTTATACTTATTATTGTTGGATCAAAAAGTTTTATTTTTGCCTTTCTTTATTGTTTTAGATGATGAACACAAGGAGCCAAACTCGTTCTCATGCCGCCGCTAGCGCTTCTCGTGTTGTCACTCAAGAACGCATGGGGATATGGTTCAGGAATGAGCTCCAACGTGATCGCTTCAATAGGATCAAGAACCGCGAAGTGAAGGCAACCAAGTTGGCTTGCCCCATTATATTGAACCAACTCGGTATTTCTAATGACTTCAATTTACTTTGCAATAGAGCTAGCCTGCAATACTTTGTGTACAATGATGTGCCTACTTATTGCCGGTTAATTATTGAATTTCTAAGTTCTTTGCAAAGCACCTTTAAACTATGGCAAGGAGAGGACATGATTTCTTTCCGAGTTATGAACAACCACTACACTTTAACACTAGATGAATGGTTCGCATGTTTTAATTTCCGAAACAATGATGGCAATGCCTTACGCGCATCCTTTACTGGCTTAGACCCTTCCCCTGCACAATATTATAATGGAATAAGTTTCACTACTAGGGGAAGAAAGGGGAAGAATGTTCAACATCCTACAATTCAGTATTTGTTCTATGTTATTGCTAACACCTTGCAGGCAAGAAATGAGTTCACAAGACTCAATGAGGAGGACATCTTAGTCCTCGCAAAAGTTGCTTACACCAACTGTGACTTGTCACTCAACTTGGGCGCAATCCTTGTGTGCTACCTAGAGCACCAATCCGCTCAAAGCCAAGGACCTATCATAGGTGGAGGCGTCATCACCGTGCTTGCCATTGCCCTAGGAAGCGACCTAGGTGAGTTGCAACCTATGCTAGGTGAGCGACGTGTTGGCTTATCTACTTTAAAGGCTTGTGGAATGCTCACTAGGAGAAGTGGTGTTTATTACTTCCATATTGCTAGAGCTGGGCGTCTTTACCCTACTCCTATGCCTAATGGTATTTTCTCTATCGAGGAAGGATGTTTGCTATATGACTTGCAGGTTGAGCAACACCAACCCGAGGAGGAGATTCTAGATGAGGATGGGGACCAAGAAGAGGAGCAAGAAGTTCCTTATCAAGAGGAGCAACCACAAACCCGGTTCGCCACGTACCAAGACTTCCAAGAACTTGGAGGGACTGTGGAGAGGATGCATAACCTCTCTTTGAACCTTCGAGAAACAACTAGTAATCTATCAACTCAATTTTCGAACAAGAATAATGATGTTTTACCGCCACCACAATGATTTGAAGGGCTTGCAAAGCCTAAGCTTGGGGAAGTTTCCTCATGTATCTTTATTTGGCGTTCATTTGCTTTTATTTATCTTAAGGTTGTGTTTTTAGTTCGATTTTATAACCACTCGTGTTGGTTCACCAACACTTTATCTTTAGTTATTTTTATTTGCTTTCGAGATTTTCTTGCCGAGCTTTGCCGCCAATTTTCTATTCTTTAAATTGCCTCTCTTAAAAACAACAAAAAGATTTCTCCATTTTTATTTATTTTCCCTCTTTCTTTTCTTTTTTCCTCGAGGTTCTCATGTATTTGCAGGAGAGTGATCAACTTCGAGTTTCCAAGAAGAAAATAAAAAGGAAGAGAGAAGTGGAACCAAACATGAGAGGTATGCCTTATGACTCCCCACTTGTGAAGTTTGATAAACCCATGCTAGTTAGTAGTAAATGTTGAGATATTATATTGGTGGAGTGAGTCTTTGTATTGTAGTAAGAGTTTGTTTGCATGGGTATTTAGTTGGGTACATTTTGTTCCAGCTCTTGTAGTTAACTAAGTCTTCCCTAAAAATTTGCTAAACAATTGTAATAATAAAAAGTCTCACAATTGAAGGCTTGGGTGTTGTAGTGTTTAGTCTTGAAGGCTTATTTCTAGAGACACTCAACACCACTGAAAACTTTGATTAACTTGATAGCTCTCTTTAAAAGGATTTGTTCGATTGAATTAATGTTTAGCAGTTTTTGTGAGCATGCCAAAGTTTGACTTGTTAATCATAAGAATGATATAGCTTTATGCGTGTCAAACATCATGGGATTCCAACAACTCCACTGGACTACGAATGATCTTCATGGGGGAAACTGCTAGATTTCAGCTATGAGTTGATTAAACACATGTAGAAGCAATGCTATAGTGGGTAAGATTCTTGGCACTCCCGGGTAGCTGTGTTCATGATGGAATCACTCCTCTGGATGTTATGATTAATCATTGTGCAAAAGGAACAAAAACCTTAGTGATGCCATGAGTGTCCATCACAGCCCGATAAACTAATAAAAACTTTTGGCATGCTCTCAATTACTTAAGAAATGAAATTCTTGAAGGACAATGAATGTAAAAGTAGTGCTTGAAAAGTCTTGATTTATTAATGTGGGAGAATTGAGATACTCTAGTGTATATTCTTTTCATGACAACTCTCACACTCTCAATTTATATGATTATACTTTGTTGTTCGAAGGCAAGCCTATGAGTTGATTACATGACATGGAATAAAGTTTACTCATTTAAATCATCCATGTTAACAATTTTGTTGCGCTATAAGAATGCATAAAAACCCGTATGATATGCTTGCCATTACTCTATCTATGTTGAAGTTTTTCAGATTTATGAAGTGGAGGAAACATGAGACTACCAATCATGAGTAACATCATCATCTCATTATTTCAATTTAAATGTTGAGTTCCTTTTTTTATTTTGGTTTTCTTGCTCGAGGACGACCAAGTTTAAGCTTGGGGAGGTTGATGGCTCTAAAATATAGCCATCCACGTGCACATTTAAACTGGATATTATTCATATATTTGATGAAATATCTCTCTCAACCCTACCACTAATGCCTAATCACCAAAGGGGTATGCAATCCTTTCTTACTATTTTTCCTTGTGCAGATAATGACGTTTGATGATTGGAATCACTACATTAAAGTCAAAGATACGAGATTTCCAACAACCAGAAGAAACCAGGAGTCGTGGAACGGAGGCAGACGCTTTAACGACCAACTATACGACCGGAATAAAATTCCGGCCGTATAGTTGTGGTCGTATAGTTGGCGCCGCCACCGCTAGGTCAAACATAACAACTTTCATGAAGGGACCGCTATATAAAGAGGCCTCGGGCGACAAGAAAAGGTCCTTTGCCCCGACCAATAGCCACCTCCAGATCTCCATCCACTACACCGAAGAGCCGCTGAAGGAATAGACTTAGATCTAATCTCCAAACCCTTCTCCACCACCATAGCCATATTCCACCACTTGTAATAGTAGATCTCATCTTCGATTGGTGACATTGTAAGACTATTTGCTATCAATATTATGATTTCCACTACAATGTTTATGATCTTTGATCTCATCCCTTTGTGTGAGTAATTCTCCTTGGGCTAAGGGCTTTGGCCTAGCCATGTAGCTTTTGTGCATGTTATTTATCATAGATGGGATCATGTATTAGATTATATGACATGATGATTATTGTATCCACTCTTGCCTCAATCTAAGGACTTGCCAGGTACCGAAGACCCGAGGATTGAGCCAGGTATAGGGAGTATGAGTAATGACTAATATGCAGGTTGGGAACCCCAGTGACAGAAGGGGTAGTACGGCTATATGTGAGGGATTTACAGGGGATTAACGATGACGTCACTATGCATATCATTAGTTCTATTTCTTCTATGCATGAGACTAGTAGGTTATTGCTATAAGCGGTTGCGGAGGCAATAGCAATTATGGATGCCATATAATTTATCTTGCTCTAACAATTACATGCATACTTTGTCTTTATATTTTATTCCCATCAAATGTTTTGCACAGCTACAGGTGAAACCGAATGCCCTAGGCCCTCTCTCTCCATCATCGACAACAAAAAAAGACGCAAACTCTTGGTTCGGTAAAAACACAAAAGGAATTCTCAAACTCCCGAAGGTCCATTAAAGTAACTTCACTACGCTTCTGCTTCCCGAGGATTCAATAAACCTAGGTATACTAGGGAAAAAGAGCTACACTACATCCATAATACGGATCGAAGGTATCAGCTACGGCTCGGCACGAAAGGCACATGGCATGGCGGCTCACGGGGCGGAGGGCACGGCGGCCGGAGAGGATGGTCGGGACAAGCTCGATAGCGGCAGGGAGGTGACGTGCGGGGTGACAGATTGACGGGAGTGGTGAGCGAGGAGAGGGTGAGGTCCATGCGGTGACGAGGGGCACGCGGTGGATGGGAGGAAGATCGGGGAGCGGTGGTGAGGTTGACCTCGGGCGGCGGCCGTGGAGCGGAGGCAACACGGCTCAGGCGAGCCAGCATGAGGCGGCGGCCACAGGGAATCGCAGAACCAAGGGCTCGTTGGGGTCCGTGTCAATGGGCTCACCAGCTGGAAGGAAGACAAAGTGGAGGCGGTGGCGTTGCCTAGTGCAGCACTGTGCTGGATCGAGGGGTGAGGGGATCATGACTTTGTGAGCAAGGCGAGGGGAGCGTGCGTGCGTGCCGGGTCGGGGCGCATGTTGTGGGGTAGTGCGGGTCCGAGGTGGGGAACCTGGGGATGGGTGGGTTTGTGGCATACCGCGTCGTCTGGGTCGGTGCTGTACAAGGTGCGTAGTTGTGTCGGTAGCATCACTGAGGTGCACCGTGTGCGTGTTGGCGCGGGTGGGTGGGGTGTTTGGGCTGCGGATGCGCGCACAGGTGCTAGTGTTGTGGCCGCTGGGTGGGTTAGGTAGGGATGGTTTTAGGGTTAGGGTTGCCAAGTGTGGGCCGGTTTAGTTTAGGTAGTAGGTGGTCGTCCGGGCTTTTGGGCCTGGCGGCTGCCGCCCCCTAAAAAACTTTATTTATTTTATTTTTAAAACACTCTTGCAAGTAGTTTTGAGGCAAATAAAATATCTAGGTAGACCAGGGTTTTTGGTTTGAAATAAAAGGGAGGAGATTAATGTAGAACACAAAATAGAGCTTTTAGAAAAATAGTTTTAGGCAAACATATGCATGATGTCATGATGATGCTCAAATGCAATGTGGCATGATGACACGTGCATGCGATCATGATGACGCACAAAATAAAAACAACACGCGATTTCTGGTAGTGGTTTTACCCGGGGTGCTACAATTCGACACGACTAGCAATTGATCTCACCCTCGAGATCCGCCTCATGGTACAGGGAAGAAGGCTGATGATTTGGATCTTCTCTCTTCATGTAGATCCTTGCGACACCACTAACAAAGATTCTTTCTCCGTCTCGAAATTAGCGACACCACCAACAAATATCACTGCTCACGTTCGTTGAGGGAACACTCCGGGTAAACATAGGACAAAGGTAAAGGTATCAAACGATAAGGCCGCCTCTAACTTTCACGAAAGGAGTAAAATTGCATTGATTCACCTATTCAATGTACAAAATAGAATGATAAGATTAGTTCTATGGTCGTGACTCCATCCTGCACTCAAAGCATTACTCTATACATGAATAAGATAAATGTGCAACCAACTCTCGGAATTCAGACTGAAGATCTTGATAGGCGATGTTCGGAAACATAGGAGTGATGCAGGCCCTTCATTGGATCTGACGTAGATGATTGTTGGGTCCATAGCATTGAAAACAAAAAAATCCTATGATGAGAACTATACGCCAAGATCTATCTACTAGATACAGAGCAACGGGTGGACATACATCCATGGGGAACTTACCCTCGAAAACAACGAGTTTTGTTAACGAGTAGGAACTCGTGGTTGATGTAGTCGTACGCTTGCCGATCTCAGGATCGTGTGGAAGTCCGAGCACCGCAAATCAGCAGCGCATCCGTCCTCGCACACACGTTCAAACCACCGGACAACCTCCACCTCCTCGCTCTAGCGAATCAGTGGAAGCAGCAACTCCTTCCAGACGCAAGGCCACCGGGAACATGTATCTCGCTAATCAGAGACCATGGGGGAATATGTAGAGGGGGAGAGAGATCCTTCACGAGGAGGTGTGCTTCGTGAGGGAGGAGAGGAGGGCCTTTTATAGGAGAGGGGGGACTCCTCCCCTACCATGGCCAATAGCCAAGGAGGGAGCCCCCTCCTCTTCCTCATTCATGTGGTGGAAGCTCCACTCACATCAATTCAAGCTCCACCCAAAGTTCCACTCACATACATTAAATTTCCACCAAATTTAATGCAACTCTCAATTAATAAAACTCTTTTATTTATTTTATTCAGAATTTTGTTAGTTAATTTAATTAACAAACATTCACATAAAACCCCTTGCAACATTTCAATATCACATGAAGAACCACTTTCTGCAATTTCACCCGAAACAATTCTGGTTTCTATTAAAACAAATCTTGTTTCTATCAAAACATTTCCTACGCTTTGCAAACCTTTTGTCTGAAACATTTGTGCTCCTAAATGGTGTCCGGCAACCCGTAAGTGTGTCACCCTACGGTTCACGAATAATGAAGACATGATTGAGACTCCTCTCAGATCAATAATCAGAAGCGAGACCTAGAGATCCATACTGACTCCTGCACATTCAATGATGACTTCTGTGATCGTGAGAACCTTTAATGCTAGTAACTTAATCCCTTTGTATCATGATATAATACATGTCCGAGATTCGATCATCGGTATCCAAATACCTAGTTTGATCTCGTTGCCGACATGCACTCTTTTCTCGTTCCCGTGATATAACATTCTAGTGATCATATCACTTGCTTGCAAGCTATCTTAATGTGATATCATCGAGAGGGCCCATAGTATATCTATCTGTCATCGGGATTGACAAATTCCACTCTTGATCCATGAGCCTCAACATAAAACCTTCGTAGCACTGAACCCACCTTTATAGTCACCCTGTTACGGTGTGACGTTTGATGTTATCAAGATACTCTTCCGGTGTTAGCAATTAACATGATCTCATGGTCTAAGGACTAAGATTACTTCATATGATGTTATAGCAATGTAAACATAATTACTTGATCATAATGCTATACTTCGGATGAATGTTCATCACATCATTTCACAAATGCTGTGACCTTGTTATTAACAACATCTAATGTCCATGATCAAGAAACCTGGATCACCTTGTTAATCAAAAAACTAGTCTTGAAGAGAGGCATAACTAGGAACCCTTTTTGTTTATTAAACACACATGTATTGATGTTTCCTATCAATACAATTATAGCATGAAAAATAAAGGAATACATAATAACAACTTTATTATTGCCTCTTAGGGCATATTCCCTTCAGTCTCCCACTTGCACTAGAGAGAATAATCTAGTTTACATAGTGATAAATCTAACACCCATGGAGTTCTAGTGTTGATCATGTTTTTCCCTAGGGAGAACTTTAGTCAACGGATCTGCTACATTTAGGTCCGTGTGCACTTTACAAATCTTTGTACCTCCATCCTTGACATGCTCGTGGATGGAGTGAAACCGGCGCTTAATATGCTTGGAATTCTTGTGAGACATTGGTTCCTTGGCGTTGGCTATGGCTCCATTGTTGTCACAATAGATCACCATTGGGTCCAATGCACTAGGAACCACACCTAGTTCCGTTATGAACTCCTTCATCCAAACCGCTTCCTGTGCCGCTTCTGAAGAAGCAATATATTCCGCCTCCATCGTTGATTGAGCCACCACAGGTTGTTTGGAACTCCTCCAACTAACTGCTTCTTCGTTCAAGAGAAATACATATCCGGATTGAGACTTAGAGTCATCCGGATCGGTGTCAAAGCTAGCATCGACATAACACTTGGCGACTATCTCCTCTTCACCTCCGTATACAAGAAACATATCCTTAGTTCTTCTTAAGTACTTAAGGATATTCTTGACCGCTATCCAGTGTTCTGAACCTAGATCAGATTGGTACCTACTAGTAAAACTAATAGCATGTGCCACATCCGGTATTGTACATAGCATGGCATACATTATAGAGCCTATGGCTGAGGCATAGGGGATCTTATCCATTATCTCTCTTTCTTCCACTATAGCCGGACTTTGAGTCTTACTCAATGTCTTGCCTTGCAACATATGTAAGAACCCCTTCTTACTTCTGTCCATATTAAACTTCTTTAATATCTTATCAAGGTATGTACTCTGCGATATCCCAATTAGGTGCCTTGATCTATCTCTATAGATTTTAATGCCTAATATATATGAAGCTTCACAAAGGTCTTTCATCGAAAATTTGCTGTTTAGATGACTTTTAACACTGTTTAAAACATCTATATCATTTCCAATCAATAATATATCATCCACATATAATATTAGAAATGCCACATTGCTCCCACTCACTTTCTTGTAAATACAAGCCTCTCCATAAGTTTTGGATAAATCCAAACTCTTTGATCACCTCATCAAAGCGGAGATTCCAACTCCGGGATGCTTGCTTCAGTCCATAGATGGATCGCTGAATTTTGCATACCTTATCAGCATCCTTAGGATCGACAAAACCCTTAGGTTGTATCATATACAACTCTTCTTCAATATTACCATTGAGGAACGCAGTTTTGACATCCATCTACCATATTTCATAATCGAAATATGCAGCAATTTCTAACATAATCCTAACCGACTTTAGCATCGCTACGGAGAGAATGTCTCATCGTAGTCAACTCCTTGAATTTGTCGAAACCCCTTTGCGACAAGTCGAGCTTTATAGATGGTCACATTACCATCAGCATCAGTTTTTCTTTTGAAAATCCATTTATTCTCAACGGCCTTTCGATCGTGAGGTAAGTCCACCAAGGTCCAAACCTAGTTTTCGTACATGGATTCCATCTCGGATTTCATGGCTTCTAGCCATTGGAATCCGGGCTCATCATCGCTTCTTCATACGTCGTAGGGTCATCTATTTCATCAATAATGAAATTCATAACAGGATTGCCGTACAGTTCTAGAGCTGCACGTGTCCTGCTTGACCTGCGAGGTTCGGTAGTGTCATCTATCGGAGTTTCATGATCAATATCATTAGCTCTCTCTTCATTAGGCAAAGTCAACTCCGAAACAACTTCCGGTGCTGCGCTACTCGCCATTTCATGAAGAGAAGGTTCAATAACCTCTTCGAGTTCTACCTTCCGACTACTCACACCTTTCGTGAGAAACTCCTTCTCAAGAAAGGATCCATTCTTGGCAACAAAAACCTTGCCCTCGGATCTGTGATAGAAGGTATACCCAATTGTTTCCTTAGGGTATCCTATGAAGACGCATTTTTCTGCTTTGGGTTCGAGTTTATCTGGCTGAAGTTTCTTCACATAAACATCGCATCCCTAAACTTTAAGAAATAACAACTTAGGTTTGTCTCCAACCCATAATTCATACGGTTTCGTTTCAACGGATTTAGATGGTGCCCGATTTAAAGTGAACGCAGCGGTTTCCAGTGCATAACCCAAAAATGACAGTGGCAAATCAGTCAGAGACATCATAGATCGAACCATATCCAATATAGTACGATTACGATGTTCTGACACACCATTACGTTGTGGTGTTCCGGCAGGCGTGAGTTGTGAAACTATTCCACAATTTTTCATATGTGTGCTAAACTCGTAACGAAGATACTCTCCTCCACGGTCAGACCACAGAAATTTGATCTTTCTGTTACGATGATTTTCCACTTCATTCTAAAATTCCTTGAACTTTTCAAAAGTTTCAGACTTATGTTTCATCAAATAGATGTACCCGTATCTACTCAAATCATCTGTGAAAGTAACAAAATAACAATATCCACCTCGCGCCGACACACTCATTGGTCCACACACATCAGTATGTATGATTTCCAATAAATCTGTCGCCCATTCCATTGAACCGGAAAACGGTGTTCTAGTCATCTTGCCCATAAGGCATGGCTCACATGTATCAAATGATTCAAAATCAAGTGATTCCAAAAGTCCATCAGAATGGAGTTTCTTCATGCGTTTAACGCCAATATGACCTAGACGGCAGTGCCACATATATGTAGATATATCATCATCACGTTTAACACTTTTAGCATCAACACAATGAATATGCATAATACTAATATCGAGATCCAATAGAAACAAACCATTCAACACAGGTGCATGACCATAAAAGATATTATCCATATAAATCGAACAACCATTGTCTTCAGATTTAAAGGAATAACCACTTCGCATCAAACACGATCAGGATACAATGTTCATGCTCAGTGCAGGCACAAAATAAAAATTATTTAGATTTATCACTAATCCTGATGGCATATGGAGAGGCAGCGTTCCAACGATGATCACATCAACTCTTGATCCACTGTCGACCCGCATCGTGACCTCATCCCTTGCTAGCTGTCGCTTGTTCCGCAGCCCCTGAATCGAGTTACATATATTAGCAACCGATCCCGTATCAAATACCCAGGTGCTACTAAGAGTACTAGTCAAGTACACATTAATAACATGTATATCACATATACCTTTGTTTGCCTTGCCGTCCTTCTTGTCCGCCAAATACTTGGGGTAGTTGCGCTTCCAATGGCCAGTCCTGTTGCAATAGTAGCACTCGGTATCAGACTTAGGGCCAGCTCAGGGTTTCTTTTCAGGTGCGGCAACAGATTTGCCACCCTTCTTTCCCATCTACTTGCCTTTCTTGTCCTTCTTGAAACTTGTGGTCTTATTGATCATCAACACTTGATGTTCTTTCCTAATCTCCACTTCTGCAGTCTTAAGCATTGACAGAAGCTCGAGAAGAGTCTTCTTCATGCCCTCCATGTTATAGTTCATCACAAAGCTCTTGTAGCTAGGTGGCAGAGATTGGAGAACACGATGTATGCCTAAGTCAATGGGAATCGTTATTCCCAAGGACACAAGCTTATCGGCGTACCCAGACATTTTGAGTACATGCTCACTAACGGAGATGTTCTCTTCCATCATGCAGCTAAATAACTTTTCAGAAGCATTATAACTCTCTACGGCAGCATGGGTATCGAAAATCATTTTCAATTCTCCCATGGTATCAAAGGCATTGCCATTTTTGAAACGCTTTCGAAGTTCTGGCTCTATCCCATACAGTATGCCGCAATGAACTAAGTTGTGGTCCTCCTGACGAGTTATATAGACGTTATTTTCCTCGTCAGGGGCATCAGGAGCTGGTGGGGGGCCTAGCAGTGCCTGTAGCACATATTGCTTTTGTGCAGCAGTGAGGAGAATCCTCAAATTCATAGCCCAGTTGGTGAAGTTGCTACCATTCGCAGCAAGCTTCTCTTTCTCCATGAACACATTGAAATTAAAAGCAGGTGGTGCCATCTACAACAGAATTTGTAAAGTTTATTTAGACTAATTTTATGATAGATTGAGTACAAATAATCCAAATTACTAATGAACTCCCACTCAAAAATGACATCCCTCGTGTCTTTTTGGTGATTACATGAACCAAATCCACTACACCAAGAGCGATCATCATGTGAGTCGGTGTAGCCTCAAAGGCGAGCATCAATATGGGCATCATATCAACTATATGACTCATGCTTAACCTTTCGGTCTGTGTTCTGAGGCCATGTATGTACATGCTAGGCTCGTCAAGTAAGAACCTTAGTATTCCGCGTGTGTAAAACGGTCTTACACCCGTTGTATGAAAGCACGGAGTCAAGTACACCCGATCATCATGTGATGTCTCGAAACACGGTCCATAGAACGGTGCATACTGAAGGAAGAACACATTTTATCTTGATATCTAAATGAGGGATCATCTTACAATGCTACCAAAAGCGCCAAACTAGCAGTATAAGATGCTAACATCTAATGTGTAAAGTGAGATGATTTGGTCCATGCATTTGATCTCTATCATTTGCATCGTCGTATGATCTCTATCATTCCTTTCTGTGTAAGGCCAAGGTCTATGGAACTTACACGTTAAGTGTGTTGTAAGAGTATCTATCATACATCTACTTACAACAATACCATATCAAGACACTAGCCCAGCAACGATCTAAACTAGACGCCTCCAATTTATCAATTGCAAGTTTTATGTGGCTTAGGGCTTTCGGAGATAGAACCGGTCCTACCTACGAACATGAACCGCAACGAGGATAACCAAAGTTATTAGCAACTCTAACTCAGATATTGACTATAGTAGGACAGACAGACACCCGCTAGCCACTTATGCAAAACTAGTTGCATGTCAGTCGTGGAACCGGTCTCATGTATGATGACATGTAAGGTTGGTCCGGGCCGCTTCATCCCACTATGCCACCAATATCCAAAATACATAGAAGATGCAATAACATGATCATCATCGCCCACATATAAACATATGTGTACTATCCGTGCAAAGCACCTACGCATAGATCAGGCTCTGATACCTGTGTTGGGTCTGCAGCATAGAAAACAAAAAAATTCCTATGATGAGAACTATATGCCAAGATCTATCTACTAGATATAGAGCAACGGGTGGACATACATCCATGGGTAACTTACCCTCGAAGACAACGAGTTTTGTTAACGAGTAGGAACTCGTGGTTGATGTAGTCGTACGCTTGCCGATCTCAAGATCGTGTGGAAGTCCGAGCGCCACAAACTAGCAGCGCATCTGTGCTCGCACACACGTTCATGCCACCGGACAACCTCCACCTCCTCGCTCCAGTGAATCAGCGGAAGCATCAACTCCTTCTAGATGCAAGGCCATCGGGAACATGTATCTCGCTAATCCGAGACCATGGGGGAATATCTGGAGGGGGAGAGAGATCCTTCACGAGGAGGTGTGCTTTATGAGGGAGGAGAGGGGGCCTTTTATAGGAGAGGGGGGACTCCTCCCCTACCATGGCTGGTGGCCAAGGAGGGAGCCCCCTCCTCTTCCTCATTCATGTGGTGGAAGCTCCACTTACATCAATTCAAGCTCCACCCAAAGTTCCACTCACATGCATTAAATTTCCACCAAATTTAATGCAACTCTCAATTAATAAAACTCTTTTATTTATTTTATTCAGAATTTTTTTAATTAGTTTAATTAACAAACATTCACATAAAACCCCTTGCGACATTTTGAATATCACATGCCGAACTACTTTCTGCAATTTCACCCGAAACAATTCCAGTTTCTATCGAAACATTTCCTGCGCTTTGCAAACCTTTTGTCTAAAACATTTGTCCTCCTAAATGGTGTCTGGAAACCCTTAATTGTATCACCCTACAGTTCGCAAATAATGCAGAAATGATTGAAACTCCTCTCGAATCAATAATCAGAAGTGGGACCTGGAGATCCATACCGACTCCTGCACATTCAACGATGACTTCTGTGATCGTGAGAACCTTTAATGCTAGTAACTTAATCCCTTTGTCTCATGATATAATACATGTCCGAGATTCGATCATCGGTATCCAAATAGCTAGTTTGATCTCGTTGCCGACATGCACTCTTTTCTTGTTCCCGTGATATAACATTCTAGTGATCCTATCACTTGCTTGCAAGCTATCTTAATGTGATATCATCGAGAGGGCTCAGAGTATATCTATCCGTCAACGGGATTGACAAATTCCACTCTTGATCCATGAGCCTCAAAATAACACCTTCGTAGCACTGAACCCACCTTTATAGTCACCCTGTTACGGTGTGACGTTTGATGTTATCAAGATATTCTTCTAGTGTTAGCAATTAACATGATCTCATGGTCTAAGGACTAAGATTACTTCGTATGATGTTATAGCAATGTAAACATAATGACTTGATCGTAATGCTATACTTCGGATGAATGTTCATCACATCATTTCACAAATGTTGTGACCTTGTTATTAACAATATCCAATGTCCATGATCAGGAAAGCTTGATCATCTTGTTAATCAACAAGGTAGTATTGAAGAGAGGCATAACTAGGAACCCTTTTTTTATTAAACACACATGTATTGATGTTTCCTATCAATACAATTATAGCATGCAAAATAAACATCTGTCATATACAAGGAATACATAATAACAACTTTATTATTGCCTCTTAGGGCATATTTCCTTCAATGATGTCGTCGAGTTGGAAAACACCGGAAGATACAAAAGAACTCGTATGAAAAGACATAATGATTAGGTTACATGATGGTTCCATTGGCATCAACAACACATGCTCAAGGTATACTCCAACTTCACCAATGCTCATCCATCTCATATGTTTTTCAACAATACAAATATCTGTCAAGGGGCACATACAGATAAAGATTTCAAGGACAAAAAGATTGGATGAAGGGTACAACAAACGAGATGCAGATTTGATGATTGTAGCACCACCATTATAAAAGGGAGGAAGCGAAACCCTCAAGGTACGATAGAAACCCAACCACGAGAAATCCTAGACTCGAAGAAAAGGTAAGAGTAGATTCAAAACACGTGGAGGTAAGAGGAGAATAGCATACATATAACGAATAAAAACAGACCTAATTAGATCTATTCAACTGATTTTGCAAAAATAGTTTTCACACTCTACATCGGCCATTAGCTAGGTTATCCTACAGGCCGGACCAGTGGGGTATCGAGACTTGTAACATCTAAAAAATATTAAACAAGCTTATCAATTTCTAATCACCCAAGTTTAGGGTTAACAAAAAAATTACTATTAAAAGATATATGAGTGCATGAGTGATTTCTGTTAATGTATGAATGCTTCCATTTGCCATGTTTGATTGCTACAAAGGTTAGGATTTAGTTTAAAGATGAATACCACATCATCTAGGTCAATTACAAACAACAAATAAAAGGAAAATCCAAAATAAGAAATATGATCATATGGTCACTTTTTCCAATATTAACCACTATCCCACTTTGGGCATCTATAGTAAAAGATTTCTAACAGAAACAATTCTAGTTTTTTTCACCCCTTGCTAGACCAAGTCAAATTGAACCCAAGCAAACCTTGCAAATTCACAGAAACTATTTTCAAATCTATTTAAGAGGCAATTCAAAACTGAATGAAGTGTATGTGCATAGATCACCACTTTTCAAAAACCACTCAAACAATCACCCCTTGACCAACTGCGAGGAGTGGAGATGCTGGAATCGCCACGCCAATTTAAGTCCCTGCCATGCCGAGAGCACGATGGAGCGCCACAGCCACCTCGCACACACACTCCGCGCCTCGCTCTCTCCACTCTTACCCGCAATCGTTGTGGCACCAGTGACCTCCCAGACACGATGATTCACCACTGCGCGCCCCGTGACCACCTTACTTAGTGACGAACACTTTCGTACCATAACAGAGTCTCGATGTTGCCTGACCGACTGAGACCGCCCCTTGTCATGTTTTCACACGTGTGACGATCGCCGTAGTCCCCCGCATCGACCCATGCCCTCCGCCATGCTTAGCGGGACCTATAGTAGCGTAGCCGGTGAAGACCGACCATGCCGCCCTGCCTCCAACGCTGGTGTATAAATAGAGGCCATCCCAGACCTAATTTGGGACACCATATCACTCCCACTCACCCAGGAACCTCACTGGCCCTTCCCCGGAGCAAGGCGAGCACCGCGATGCCAGAATTTGGCCAGAGTCCGCCGCTGCAGTTCAGGAAGGAAGCCATCGATTGGAGCCACCCAGGAGCTGTCGCGACCACCCCTGGAACCGGCGTTGTCTACCAGTTCGTTCGCCCCCATCGCCGACCCTAGTTGGAGCCCTGGTGAGTCCCCAGCGACCCCCACCGTCGCGTTAGGGTTAGAATCTCGCCAGAGCATGTCGCCATAGACGATGAACATCGGCCGTACATTTCATTCTAATCGTAAGGCTGAGATTGATAGATACTGATTTGGTTAGAATTAGTCGCTGACGCATGGGACCGTTCTGTCAGTAGCCAGCTACACCTGCGTTGTGCAGTTGGGCCGGCCCATTTCTTTTTCCGTGCAGATCCCAGCGTTTCAAATAGAAATTTGCTAATTATTTTAAAATCCTATTCACAAGCTTTATTGAAAATTCAATTCAAAGAGTTGTACTGATCCAAAATGCATGATTCCAATTTTGTTGGAAAGTTATTGAAAATATCTAGTGACTCATGTTGGATTCAAACCATATGAAGTTACAGATCACTTATACTAAAAATAACAAGACAGAGACTTTTGCCACTACAAACATTTTTATAAAATAACCTATAAATGCTTTTGAGTTGATTCCAACTCTCAAAAACCACATTTGTCATGCTCTACATGAATATGTAAAAACATTTGGGTTTTATAGATATTAAATATGGACTATTATTAAAAGAATGCTATGTAGGCATTCCTAGCTACTTTAATATTATTAAGTAGTGATATTAAATCTTGTAATACATGCCAACCTTTTTAAATCACATTCCCAAGTATTGAAGTAGGTGGTGATGACATGTGTCAATATGATCCCCTATCTTAAGTGGAGAATATTAAATCCTAAGGTTTTTAAATGAGTAGAAAGTACTTTTCTAAAATAAGAAGAATAAGAAAATGTTAATAGTCCATATGATGATTGAGATGATGCTAGATCATCTAGTGTGAGCCTTTGAGTGCTAAATAGAATTAGTGAAGTGTTGTTTGGTGATTGTGTACCTCGTGTGTATTTATAGACGCTAGTGCCAACCCGGGCTACAACGAGGAGGAGTACTTCAAGGAAGAGGAAGAAAACTTCAACGACTGCAACCAGCAAGGCAAGCCCACTATGAAAGCTATCCATGCAAGCTTAGCTAGCAAGCTAACTTGTACAGATACCATATGCAAACCTTTGAGATGCAACTTTACCAATTCCCAGTTCTACGCCAAGCTTTGTTTTTCCCTTTACTACAGTTTCTTACTTAGTTAATGAATTGTGATTAGTGGAAAATAGGATGGATATCATCAAGATCATAGAACTAGACTTGGATACTTATACTTGATTAGCACCCTCAATAGTGATACCCTCAACATTAGTGGCTAGTGCTAAGTTAAAACTTGACCACTTTAGAGGGGAATACTTGGAGAAAAAGATTATGAAAACCTTGGAATGATGAGTCATTCTATTGAAATGTTTTTGACATGTGTTATGAAACACAATGTTTTGATGATGAAACTAATGAGGCATGAGCCTTGACTTTGAAAAAAACCTGATGGTTGGGTTCAGATGCAATACCATTCCAATTTTACCATACAACCACAATACCTGAGTTGGGTAGGGCTTGAATAGAAGTTTATATGTCTTAGTATGGGTTCCCTTGCGGAAGAGGTCGAGCTGAGGCTACCTCGTGATGAATGTCCACCTACGCAGTGCCCAGGATGGCAGATGGCCATGGCTGGGAGGCCAAGCTCATAGGGGAGGTGCATATACTAGGGTGTGTAATTGAAAGGTTAGGAGTGATTATCCGCATGCCAAGTATGATGATTCAGGGTTACCCCTGACGGATGTATGGAATTTTGTGGTGAAAGTGTACCACCTTTGGAGAGTGTCAAACTATTCAAATAGCCGCGTCCGTGGTTATGGATAGTTGGAGTGGCCATACGGTTCCGTTGTCAGATGTTTTCAAAATGACTTTGACTTGACCACAACAGAGTTGTGGACATGAAAACTAGATTCCCCCTTAAGTGATGTAGAGAACTAAAGTTAGGTATTTTCTCTTAAATTCCTTATGAAATAAACCTGGCTTTTTGCAAACAAAACTAGAGCTTAAGGTTCCTACCAAATTCTACCTTACTCATGCTAGTGTTAGTTTGTGAGTACTTAAAGAGTACTCATGGCTTTGTCCCTGGCTATTCCCATGGCCAGACTATGAGGAGGATTACCCGGAAGATGGACACGAGGTCTATGACAACTAGGATCATCTCCCACTGTCAGCATTGCATGTGACCATAAAGATGGAGCCTACTACGTTTACTTTCCGCTGCTTTGATTGTATTAAGACTCGATCATGAGATCCTTTATTTGTTAGACCTTTATTATGGTTTGTAATGGATGATGTACTGTGGTACCAATTCTGTTATGTCTCACAAAAATGGTAATCTTGGGATTGCGATGTATGGCATAACTGGCATCTAGACTTAAAAATCCGGGTGTTGACAAGTTGGTATCAGAGCCATCTTGACCATAGGAGACCCTCGTTAGAATGGACGCCTGAAAAACCTAGTTTCAAAACAAAGAAAGTAAGTATTTACAAAAAACTATTCTCATTCTTATCCTTGAGATTCTTTCAAAACTCTTACAGTTCTACATAAAATTTGACACACTTAATCACCTCACTAACTTACTCATCTCAATTGCTTATAGATGGAGGTAAAATATAGCAAGTTTTACCAGCTAGGTAATGGAGGACAGCTTATCTTTGATAGGGATCTGGACCAGCTCTCGGAGTATCTTGGACGCCCGCACCTGGAGTTCTTCGGAGCACAGCTCAACGACCAATCTAGAGGGGAACTACAGTGGCTGATTGTTGCAGATCTGAGAGGAAAAATAGAGCCACCTCTTTCTGATAAGATTCAGTTCATTGTAAGGGAGAACAACTGCCTAGACGGATTAGCCAGGGCAATGCAAGAAGCTCTTGCACGTCTGTGTGCACAAAACATCAACCAGATCATCGGCACCCATTTTGCCAACTATGTAAGACGTGACTCTACGGGACAGCCTTTGGCCATGCCGGCACATCTGAAGTTGAAGCATTACATGGACGGCATGGCCTTCATGCTGCACGAGACCCAGAAGGAGTTGGACGATGCCCGTGCTTATGCCAACCAGAACCATGCTAAAGATGTTGAGAGGAAGCAAACCCTCGCCATCCTCGCCAAGGCGCGCAAGTCACTTCGTAGCCATCGCGACAAAAAAGATCGCACCATCGCATGTCTTCGCCAGAAGATAGCCACCCTAGAGGAGATTATCCACGACCAAGAAATCTAGCTGGAGGAGAAGGAGGAGGAAGGTGAAGATATCTGTGGGGATATTCACTCTTACCTAAGTGATGACAATGACTATCTGGAGGACGTCGCCATGGAGGACAACACCGATGAGTATTATGCTGACTTCATTGATGATGAGGAGCCCGACACCCCCAATGATGAGTAGTCACACATGAGTACTATCGTAGGTGTGAGTTGTACCTGGTCCCACTGTATCGTAGCTTCTCAGAATGATTCCTAAAACCATCTGTTTTCTAGTAGTGGTGTGCGTTTGTATTGTGCGCTTGGAATGAATGAATGAGAAGAAGTTGTTAGTTTTCAAAACCTAAGTCATATTCAAAGTTTAAAGCTTTCTGAAACAAACCCATGAACCCTAGAAATTTCCCTCTTGTCTCATTATCTATCTCAATCTTCAGATGACTCACGGTAACCCGGAGGAAGCAGCTCATATCGGGACCCAATGTTGTAGATTCTGCAAATGTTAGTTTCTGATCATGAAGCTAGTAGAGCCGAACGTCAAGCCAACTTATCCACTCTTCAGCAGATAGCCGAGATGACCCATAATAATCAAGGCCATGGAAACCAAGATCACCATGGATCCAAGCTCAAAAACTTCTAGAATACCAACCCTCCTATGTTTAGCAAGTCAGAGGAGCCCCTAGATGCTAATGATTGGCTGCAAACGATGCAAATCAATCTAGAAGTCGTAGGAGTTGATGCTAATGAGAAGGTGTTGTTTGCCACCCACTATCTGTCCGGCTATGCAAGATCTTGGTGGAATAGTACCCGTACCATGAACGGAGGTCAGATGATGATGTGGGAGGAGTTCAAGCTCAAGTTCAGCAGGACCCATGTGCCCTCGGGTGTAATCAAGAGGATGAGGGATGAGTTCCGAGATTAGAAGCAAGGAAGGATGACTATGGTTGAGTACCATGACAAATTTCTATCATTAGCTAGGTATGCCCCTGACGAGATTGACAATGAAGCGAAGAAGAAGGAGAGATTCTTGAATGGTCTGCATGATGAGATGTTGACAATGTTAGTCAACATTCCCTTTGATGACCTCGAAGCCTTAGTGGATCTGCAATCCAGATGGAAGGCAAGATCAACCAGGCTAGTGAGAACTGCAAGCGTCATATGATGCACCAACCAGGACCTCACCATAACCCGAAATGTTGCCCCAACCCGTATGCAGGATATGCACCTAGAAACAACAGGCCACCAATGAACCGTCCGAACTACCCCAACCGTGGCGGAGTGAACCCAAGCCCCGGAGGCCATCATAACAACAACACCGGTAACCCCAATAACTTCAATCGTGCACCACCAAAGTCAAACAATAACAATACTGCCCCAAGGACTGGAAGCAATGTTGTGCCTATCGCAGGGAAAGACAAGTCAATGATCACTTGCGTTGAATGTGGAGTCACGGGTCACTACTCCAACGAGTGCCCCAAGAAGCTTACCGCAGCAACCAATGTGACTACACCTGCCCAACAGTAGTGTCGTGTCCAACCTGGAAAGAGATTTGCCCCAGGAAACCCGAACAACCGTAATGGTCATCTGTTCCACATGAATGCTAAGGAAGCCCAGGAAGCGCCAGATGTCGTGTTGGGTATGTTTTCTGTTAACTCCGTATTAGAAAGAGTGGTGTTTGATTCTAGAGCATCACACTCGTTTGTTATAGAAGAATTTGCAAGCACTAGTAAGATTCAACCAACAAATTTAAAGCATGTTATGATAGTTCAAATACCTGGTTCAACCACCAAAGCTAGAAAAATTTGCAAGGCTGTACCTATCAGAATACATAGGATATATTTTTATGCCAATCTAATAGTACTTGGAACCAAAGGTTTGGAAGTAGTGCTAGGGATGGATTGGATGTTGAAACATCAAGGATTAATCAACTGTGCCAAGAAAGCCATAACCATGACCAGTAGCACCGGAGTATTAGTAGAACATGTATCTGAGCCATTGCCCCGTCAATTCAAGTGCAACAAGAGTTTAGCCAAAACCACCATTGACCAAGTCAGAGTAGTCTGTGAATACCCCAATGTGTTCCCAGATGAATTGTCTGGTGTACCCCCAGATCGGGATATTGAGTTTATCATTGAACTAGTTCCTAGAACTGGACCCATAGCTCAGAGACCCTGTAGTATGAACCCATCTAAATTAGTAGAGCTAAAGAAGCAGCTTGATGATATGTTGGGAAAAGGTTTGATACAACCAAGTGCATCACCATGGAGGTCACATGTTTTGTTTGTTGATAAGAATGATGGTGCCAACCGTTTGTATATGGATTATCGGAAGCTGAATGACGTCACCATCAAGAACAAGTACCCACTGCCGAAGATAGAAAATTTGGTTGATCAACTGACTAGTGCTAGAGTTTTTTCTAAGATTGATCTTAGAACTGGTTATCATCAATTGAAAATTCGCACGGCGGATATCCCAAAGACTGCCTTCACCACCAGATATGGATTGTATGAGTACAATGTCATGTCTTTTGGATTAACCAATGCCCCCGCTTATTTCATGAATCTCATGAATAAGATTTTTATGAACTTTTTTGATAAGTTTGTCATTGTGTTTATCGATGACATTCTGATATACTCCAAATCAGAATAGGACCATGAGAAACATCTGAGAACCATCCTTGAAACCCTTAGAGAGCATCAGTTGTATCCCAAGTTTAGCAAATGTGAGTTCTGGTTAAAGGAAGTAGGATTCCTAGGCCATATCTTGTCGGCAGGAGGAGTTGCTGTCAATCCCACCAAGATTAAGGATGTCGAAGAATGGAAAGCCCCAACCACCCAAACCGAAGTCCGCGCATTTCTTGGATTAGCCGAATATTACCAGACATTTGTTGAAGGATTTTCGAGCATCGCAAGGCCAATGACTCAGTTGCTGAAGAAAGATAAGAAGTTTGAATGGGCGGACAAATGTGAAGCAAGTTTTCAAGATCTCAAGAAGAGGTTGATTTCAGCCCCAATTTTGATCATGCCCGATATCAAGAAGCCTTTTGATGTGTATTGTGATGCATCAAAAGATTGGTCTCAGATGTGTGTTGATGCAATAAGGCAAAGTCATATCTTACATGTCCAGACAACTGAAGCAACATGGACAGAACTACCCCACCCATGATCTAGAACTGGCATCCGTATTTTAGCCTTGAAGACATGGCGTCATTACCTTATGGGTAACCACTGTGAGATTTATTCGGATCACAAGAGTCTGAAGTATATTTTCACCCAGAAGGAGGTGAATATGAGGCAAAGGATATGGATAGAGTTAATCAAGGATTATGACCTTGACATTCACTATGACCCCGAAAAGCTAATGTGGTAGCGGATGCTCTTAGTAGACTACCGTGTAGATTAAACACCATGATTGAGGCAGCTCAGCCAAGTCTGCATGAGGTGATGGAGAATTTTAGGATGGAGCTAGTTAGCAAAGGATTTCTAGATAGCATAGAACTCCAACCCACTTTAGTTAATCAGATAAAAGAGGCCCAGAAAGGAAACGCAAGTATTGATGGAATCAAGCGTCGTATCGGAACAGGGAAAGTACCCGGATTCACCGAAGATGAAAGAGTTTTATGGTACAAAGGACGTATCTGTGTGTCAGCAGATTCGGAGCTGAAACAAGTCATTATGCAGGAAGCCCATGATACCCTTTATTCTATTCAACCAAGAGGAACCAAGATGTATTAGGATTTGAAGGAGAAATTCCGGTGGCACAAAATGAAGAGAGAAGTCAGAAGCTACATAGCCAAGTGTGATATCTGTCAGTTAGTCAAAGCGGAACATCAGCGACCCATAGGACTTTTGCAACCATTACAGTTTCCGGAATGGAAATGGGATTCCGTCAGAATGGATTTTATCACCGGTTTGCCTACATCTAGTAGGGGAAATGACTCTATTTGGGTCATAATGGATAGAATGTACAAGGTAGCCCATTTCATACCCGTCAAGACTACCTACCAAAGCTCCAAGCTAGCAGAGTTATATATTGCCAGAATAGTCAGTTTGCATGGAAACCCCAAGACCATAGTGTCAGATCGAGGAACCCAGTTTATCTCAAGATTTTGGCAGAAGGTCCAAGAAGGATTAGGAACCAAACTGAATTTTAGCATAGCTTATCACCCGCAAACCGATGGACAAACAGATAGAGTAAACTAGATCTTAGAACATATGCTAAGAGCTTGTGTGTTAGAGTATGGATCTAAATGGGAAGATTGTCTGCCTTTCGTGGAATTCTCATACAACAATAGTTATCAGGACAGTTTACAAATGGCCCCATTTGAGTTTCTGTATGGAAGAAAGTGTTGTACCCCATTGAATTGGTCACAATTAGGAGAGAGTCAGATCTTCGGACCCGACATTTTACGAGAAGCGAAAGACAAGGTTCACAAAGTCCGTGAGCACCTCAAGATCGCTCAATCCAGAAAAAAGAGTTATGCCAACAAAAGACGTCGAGACCTGACCTTCAATGTTGAAGATTTCATGTATCTCAAAGTATCACCCTTGAAGGGAATGCAACGTTTTTGACTGAAAGGGAAGTTAGCCCCCCAGATATATTGGACCCTCCAAGATTTTAAATCGCCGAGGAGAAGTATCATATGAACTGGAACTGCCTGAGGAGATGTCAGTCGTGCATGATGTGTTCCATATATTGTTACTTCGCAAATGCCTAGAAGTTCCGGAGAAGACCGAAGTTTTCAAGAACATTGATCACAGAGCTATAGATATCGACAAGGATCTAACTTATCGCGAAGTGCCCATCCGTATTTTGGAAGAAGCATTCAGAACCAACCGGACCAGGAGTATCAAGTTTCTCAATATCTAGTGGAGTAACCATACCGAGAAGAAGCCACCTAGGAGCGAGAAGATTATATTAGGACTAAGTTTCCCAATCTCTTTAGTTCCTAGTTTTTCCGGAATCTCGAGACGAGATGCTGTTTAAGGGGGGAAGGTTTGTAACATCTCAAAAATATTAAACAAGCTTATCAATTTCTAATCACCCAAGTTTAGGGTTAACAAAAAAGTTTACTATTAAAAGATATATGAGTGCATGAGTGATTTGTGTTAATGTATGAATGCTTACATTTGCCATGTTTGATTGCTACAAAGGTTAAGATTTAGTTTAAACATGAATACATAGGTCAATTACAAACAAAATCAAATAAAAGGAAAATCCAAAATAAGGCATATGATCATATGGTCACTTTTGCCAATATTAACCACTAGCCCACTTTGGGCATCTATAGTAAAAGATTTCTAACAGAAACAATTCTAGTTCTTTTCACCCCTTGCTAGACCAAGTAAAAGTGAACCCAAGAAAACCTTGCAAATTCATAGAAACTATTTTCAAATCTATTTAAGAGGCAATTCAAAATTGAATCAAGTGTATGTGCATAGATCACCACTTTTCAAAAACCACTCAAACATTCACCCCTTGGCAATTCCCAGAAACCGTAGACTACTAAGCAAGTGACCAGATAACTCACCAAGAATCATTCAAAAATTTGAAAGTTAAGCTCATGTGGCCATTTGGTCGAACACCTCACAAATAGAGTACAACCTCAACCACTATCTACTGTTTTGATCTATCAATTGATAATCAAATGTACCCAATTCCACTCCACTACTCCCCCATGATCATTCCCTATACTTGGTCGTGCAAAGGAGCAACATCACTTGCCACATTGACTAGTACCATGCCCATACCGAGCATTCCATGCCAGTCGAGCACGGACCAGTCGCTACACGCCGCACCGCCCTCTCCCACGACGCCTAGCTGCTAGCCGTGACCTCACCACCACCCTCTGTCTACCCCTTGACCAAGGGCGAGGTGTGGAGACGCTGGAATCGCTGCGCCCATTTAAGTCCCTGCCATGCTGAGAGCACGACGGAATGCCACAGCCGCTTCGCGCACACACGCCGCGCCTTGCTCTCTCCGCTCGTACCCGCAGTCGTCGTGGCACCAGTGACCTCCCAGACACGATGATTCACCCCCGCGTGCCTCGTGACCACCGTACTTAGTGACGAACACTTCCGTACCTGAACAGAGCGCCGACGTCGCCCGACCGACTAAGAACTCCCCTTGTCGTGTCATCATGCGTGTGACGATCGCCGTAGTCCCCCGCATCGACCCATGACCTCCGCCATGCTTAGCGTGACCTGTAGCAGTATCACTAGTGAAGCTCGACCATGCGGCCCTGCCTCCAATGCCGGTGTTTAAATAGTGGCCACCCCAGACCTCATTCGGCACACCATCTCATTCCCTACTCACCCAGGAACCTGAAAGACCCTTCCCGGAGCAAGGCGAGCACCACGATGCCAGAATTTGGCCGGAGTCTACTGCTGCAGTGGAGGAAGGAAGCCATCGATTGGAGCCACCCCAGGAGCTGCCGCGACCACCCCTCGAACCACCATCATCTACCAGTTTGTTTGCCCCCATCGCCGACCTTATCGAGAGCCCTAGTGAGTCCCTAGCGACCCCCACCATCGCATTAGGGTTAGAATCTTGCCGCAGCAGTTCGCCGTAGAAGATGAACATCAGCCGTAGATTTCATTCTAATTGTAAGGCTGAGATTGATAGATACCGTTTCGGTTAGAATTAGTCGCGGAAGCGTGGGACCGTTCTGTCATTTTGTGGAAAGTAGACACGATGATTCACAGTCGTGTGCCCTGTGGAGAATATCATTTTGTGGCCTGAAAGTTGAGGTGCCCAAGCAACATGGTACCCAAGTTGCCTGTAATTAGCCTCGATGACTACAATTGGCGTGCCAAATATTCAGAGGGTCTTTTTTTGCACGAATTCAAATTTATGTTTCAATACAAAATATCAGGCTAATGGCCGTCAAGTTGGCCCCCTGTCAGTTTTTGTCATTATGTCGCTCCCGTCGTGACTGCCATGTAGGCTTGCAGCGTTGGCGCCTGCATCCATTACGCATCTTCTTCTTCCCCTGAGCGTCAATTTGTGGTGGTGTCGCGACCATGGCGTGGAGCTGGGACGTGGACGAACCTGCTCAGCCCCGCTCTCCTCCCTGTAGGCTTACAGTGTTGGCGCATGCATCCATTATGTGTCTTCTTCTTCCCTGGAGCGGCAATCTGTGGTCGCGGCCATGCCGCTATGGCGAGGAGATCGGACATGGACGAACCTGCTCGGGCCCGCTCTCCTCCCCATCCCGAGTCGGAGCTCGACCTCACCATGGACGCACCCATGGCACGGCGTGGGGACAAGAATTGGTTCCCGGTTATATCTATTACCGTGTCGACCATGCTCGGTCTTGTTTTCCTCCTCTAGAATCCGATCTCACCGTCGCCATGGTTGCACCCGCCCTGGCCACGGCGCCTTCCTCTCTGAACCCTAAAGCCACATCCACCTAGTTCGGCACAACACCAACAAGGTGAAAATGCATCGAGTTTTCTTCTTGTGATTGTAGAAAAACATGTATGTACCTTGTCTGTATCATACTCTAACAATGTACGTGTATGTTGCTTACTAGATTTTTGTTTGAAGTTAGTAGCTCCGTGATGACGAAACATAGAGAACCTAAATGGAATGACGATAAAGACAATGTTCTGTACTTTGCATTGCATCAACAAGTGCTCGCTGAAGCATGTTACCAAGAGAATGGAGTTCATCAGGCATTGCCAAAAATATGTGAACAATTCAATGAGCGATTCAATGCAAATACGCGCAGAAAAGCTAGATCCATGTCATCAATCCTCAATAGGTGGCACATTCTAGTGATGTGTTCAAATGCGTACACCATGTATCTTTTGCTGGCAGTGGTTGTTATCTTGAGAAAAAGGCCTAGTATGCACATTACCTCTGTCTGTCTTATGCTGCAATTCTGCTGTTATGGGCATGGAAAGAAAAGTTGGGCTTCACTAAATATTATGCAGTTAGGCCTAACTTAGTCTTACACAAATAAGAATAGCCTAGTCTTTACACAAATAAGCGTAACTAAAGATAAAGATAAAGACAAATGGTTCATCGGATCTGCCATTATGAGCACTAGGTCCCCGGAGCTGGTGGTATCGTCGAAACGAACCAGAATGTTGCGTTTGGTCGTCTATCATTCTCCATCAAATCGTACAACCGCACTGATGAGCCAATTGTAGGCCCCTCCCCCCGACGTGGATTTGGCTCCAGGTCGGATCTGGATTGTCAACATGATAGGCGCGTGAGTGTGTAGAAAACACACAGTATGCTATCAACACTAGAAGTGCTGACACCTCAGCAACAACACCAGCATGTTCTTCCTGGACTCTGGCAGTAGCCTTAGCAAGTTTTCAGTCAGCTTCACCAGCAGCAGCCTCAGCAGGCATTTCGACAGCTTCACCAGCAGCAGCATTAGCAAGTATTTCGTCAGCTTCACCAGCAACAGCATCACCAAGTATTTCGCCAGCTTCACCAGGAGCAGCAGCTAGTTCTTCGTCAGCTCCACCACCAGCCGTAGCAGCAACATCAGGAGCCAAGGCTGCCTGAGCAATTACAGGTTCAACAGCTCTAGGGGCTCCGACAAAGAAAGGGTAGTTGACCCCAAGAAACACAAATTGTCCCTTCAGATTGTCGACTTTGCTCCAAACTTGCTCTACTGGGTCTTTGGATGGGCATGCGGACCTCGAGAAAATGTGACACTGCAGCGATGGGTATGAAAAAAGTTGTGTCCCCATATGTTCTATTGTATCACCAACGCTGTTTAGTGCTCCCCTGATATGAATCCACATGAGTTCAACATCCTGTTTCGTGTCGCCTCCGACAGGTGCCAGGAACCAGCGCTGTGATCCAAGTTCAGCATCTGCTACTGCATCTTCAATCCCCAGAGCTAGAATGACGCGTGGGACTGCATAGGTACCTGCGTGTTACTTACAGTCAGTAAGCAGAATTTTAAATGGGATTTTACATGCTATATGACACCATGACTCACCCTAGCTGAACGGCTCCCAAACACACACGTCGCCGCTAGGTTTAGTGACCACATAAATGCGTTGCGGTTTGTTGGAATGGTAGCTGGAGGTGAAGACAACGTCGACATACTTCTCCGGCCGCAGGTAGTCATCGCGCAAGACTGTCCATTCCTTGTCTTCTGGGCATCTAATGAATGAGATTTCCTTGGCGAACACCGCTAAGAGTTCGTACTCACAAGTCTTCCACACCTCCCATGGTCTATGTGGTAGCTGTACTTTCAGGAGCTCAAGTTCTGCCATGTTGAACTGTAGGCGAATTCGGAAATGGGCGGTGGCCACCTGTTGTTGAATGCAGTAATGCCGACACCCTCGAAAGATGGCAATGTAAATCTTAACAATCTATAGCAATTTTTTA
This sequence comes from Avena eriantha, assembly GCA_910589775.1. NCBI lineage: Eukaryota > Viridiplantae > Streptophyta > Magnoliopsida > Poales > Poaceae > Avena > Avena eriantha. The sequence goes on along the minus strand of OU342746.1, from coordinate 109,225,778 downwards.
GAGTCCAAGTACTCCCATCCTGGGATAAAAGGACCAGCCACTCGCCGTTGCCACCCACCCAGTTTCGGTCATCTCCCATCTCCATCTCTTCTTCTTCCTTGATATTCACCACTATTGATTCCGACCACTTATCCAGCAGGATCATTTTTGCATGAATATTCTGCAGAGTTTGTTGCTAGTTGGTCGAATCACCTAGCATGGATTCCATTGCAAATACAATTTGACAACCGGACCTTCAGATTAAAGTACCCAAAATATCGCCTAAATACGAGTGTCTCCTCTAATATCGCCTAAATTGTGCCCGTGTCACTACGAAAATACCCAAAAATATGGAGTAGGAGCAGAGCTCCCCCCGAACAAACTCCTAACGATGATCATAAACAGCTAGGGCATAATAGCCTTAAATCGTCTAATCTGTTTATTTTTTTAGGAAAAAGAATATCACCTAGCATGCATTCCATTGCAAATCGAAATTCACAACTCATCTATCACCTAAATTAAGACCGTGTCACTATGAAAATACCAGAATATCAGGTACGAGCAGAGCTTCCGTTGTATAGAATAGTCTTAAATAGTTCAATTTGTTCAAAACGCGCGTGCACACAACACGTTCGATGAAAGGAACATAGGATTCATGTCGTTGTATTGGGAACGGCAGTACCTAAACAGGTTAGATAGAGGTGTGGGGACTAGCAGGGAAGCTATCGACGGCGTCCACAGGCGAGATTGGATACAAGCAATTGTAGCTGGACACAGGAAGTACCCAGGTTCGGAGCCCTCGTGATGAGGTAAAGCTCCTACTCCTGTCGATCTGACTATGAGTGATACACGGGCTACAAGTGCTCTTCAAGCTGTATTCTCTAGCTACTGCCTTAAATGCACTGAGACCAGCCCTTTCTACTGAGGCCTTGCCTCTCCTTATATAGGCAGAGAGGCAACGGTCTCACTGGCCAGTCCGGCTAGCGGGCCCCACAGGCGGGTCCCAGACGGTTGGTTATCTACAGTACTCGGTACAACAATGTCTCATCAGAGTACGAGCGGTATGGTCGTCGTGGGCACAGTGAACGTCGTGCGAGCATGTCGTCAGCATCGGGCCACTATTCCCGCGTCACCCCGCAAAGTCTTCGGTATGGCCGAGTAGTTGCAAGTCTTATCATCGTACCAGGGCGTACCACGCACTGTGCTGCACGTTGTCCTGTCCTATGATTGGTTCCGGCTCAGCTGGTGTAGCCGGCTGCTCCTCGCCGTTTCGGCTGCCATGAGGTAGCCGACCTGACTTGCTCCTGTCCGGCTGCGCTCAGCCAACCGGACATGATCCGACTGCCATGGTTCTTGTCTGGTTGGGGTATCCGGAGGTCATCCCCCCGACACTAGCCCCCGAGCGCGTGTAGATTTCGCCCTTAGGTGAAATGTGCGTGCGCTCATCATCATTTTGAATTTTCTGGCCGGCTAGGCTTGGCGGTTTCACTACCCGTGATGTCAGTGCTGACGCCGGCCATGTGCGCACGCGCCATCATTACTCTGCGGCAGGCAGCGTAACGTCCCGTCACACATCGCCTCGGGAAACGCCGTTTGCCTCTTCGGTTTCTCCTCCGGGATCGTCTGCGTGTCCGCTGCCTGTGCAAAGGATCCTGCACTATGCAGAGGGCGGGGAGCGTCTGGGTGGCTTCCACGTGTCACCGCGGATGGTTCCGCTTCCGGGTCTTTAAAGGGACACCCGGGGGGAGCGGTTTGTCTCTTCGCTCGCAGCTTCCTCATTCTTCTCTCGTGCTCTTGCCTTCCTCGCATTGCCTCGTTCGCCACCAGGCTCCGCGCTAGTCTGCCACGCCGCCTGTTTAACGTTGTCGGCGGTACGGCCCACCGTCACTCTTCCACTAGAGTGCCTCCCAGCGAACCAGCGATGGCAGCCGAGCGCGGAGCCTGGTGCGGCTCCTCCGTGACGAAGGAGCACATCGAGAAGTATCGGGGGACCCACGTTCTTCCATCGGAGGAGGAGGTGGAGGTATGGCTTGCGTCGGTGGGAGAAGAGTCGCCGCACCCGGCGGAGGGGGAGCGGGTCATCTTCCTGTCCCATCTACCTCGCGGCTTCGTGCTGCCGGTGCACCCCTTCTTCCTCATATTTCTCGCGTTCTTTGACCTCCGCCTCCACCACCTAGGCGCCAACGCCATCGGGACGCTGGCGCACTTTGTAGCTTTCTGCGAGAGCTACCTCGAGATCCAGCCGGATCTCGGGCTCTTTTGCTGGCTCTTTTGAGTCCGACCGTAGGTTCAGTTCACCAAGGGGCCGCTGGTGACGTGCGGCGGCGCCTCCATCTACTCCCGCACGCAGACCGGATACCCCAAATTCCGACTGCAGGACACGGTACGGCTATAGCAACAGTCATACTTCTACGTCCGCAACCTCACCGCCATGGATCGGATCAACCTGCCAGCGTTCCAGGACGTGGAGTCTAGCCGGCTGCAGTGGGATCTGAAGATCTACGGTTAGAAGACGGAGTCGCACGCGATGCTGTAGCGCATGCACGCCCTCTTCACTGCCGGTCTAACCGGCCTGGATATCACCCTCAGCTGGATGTCTCGGCTGATAATGCCGCTACAGCAGCGGGCACCAAGATGTGCTTCTCCTCCGGCCGGCTGGACCCGACCCGGTTGTCCCGCCGTGATCCCCGCTACCACAACCTGAAGGAGTGGGTGTGGACCATCATGAAGGAGCGGCTACCGGAAGGCTGGAAGTTCGGGCTGGCCCCTTACAGCCATGACAACCGCGTGCCCCGGGTAACTCTTGCACCCCGAATTTCCTTTTGTGCTTCTTGCCATTTTTCCATCTGACTAATCTGCTTGCTTCTTCTGTCCTTGGCAGATCTTGCCTTGTATCCTCTGAGAGGAGGGCGAGACCCTGCTTCAGAGCTTCACACCCGACTTACCCGAGCCGCGTGCTCGTCTGTCCGGCGAGGAGTCTGATGGGGACGGCGACGTCTTCCCTAGCCGGAATGACGAGCCGGCCACCGATCCTCACATGGAGGTCGACGAGGAGGAGGAGACCTCGCCGGCTCCCGAGTTGTCACGGCGCCGCATGACAGATGGTGACTCCAGCCGGTGTGGTGCCGGGGGAGGTGGCTCCAGCTCATCCGGCGAGGGAGGGGTGGGGCCAGCCAGCCCACTATGGATGAGCCAGCCCCCAAGAGGAGCTGGACCAGCACCCTTCCATCGAGCCGTCTTGGTCGCAAGAAGGGGCCACCCAGGTGGTGCTGGGGTATGCTTTCTTTTCTTAGTATTTGTACTGTCTTCTGCTCTCCTTGTCTATCTTCGGCTTATTTGCTTCTTGCTCCTTTCCTGCTTTTTGGTGCTTAGCACGCTGGTCTCCTTCGGTGCTATGAGCCCGGCGCGGGCGCCGACTGGCTCGCCACCCCGTGTGCCGGACACTACGCCACCCGCGTCTGCCTCCGTCCCCCTTCTTCCAAGGCGCCGCCTCCACAACCACCTCGAGCTGAACCGGCTGCCACAGCCAGAGTGGGGGCGCTCCATCGGCTATGGTGGTCCAGATGGAAACGGTTGTGACCACCTCACAAAGCGGGGGTAGTTCTCCTTCGGGGGCGCGGAGGGCCGCTGCCGGCAAGAAACTTGTGGTTGTCAGCGACGACAACTCCGACGACAAGCCGAGGGAGGAGTGGAGGACAGCGGTGGCCGCAGCGAAGGATTCGTTGGTTGCCAACGCGGTTGATAACGACGCCTCTTTCGCCGCCTTGCTGACGGACCTTGCCACCACCCTCGAGCTGGCGGTGAAGGAGATCCGGGTGCTCGAGGCTGCAGCTGGTGGCAATCGAAACCTAGAGCAGAAGCTCACCGCTGCCAACGGGACCTCACAGAGTAAGTTCCCCTAGCCGGAATCCCTCTTTTTTTTGGAGTGTGTTGACAGCCGGTTTTTTGCAGCCATTCTGGTGTGTGCTCAGCGGGAGATCGATCGCCTGAAGAAGGCGAACGACCGGCTGAGAAAGTCGAATTCTACACTTCGGCTGCGAAATAAAGACTAGCAAACCAAGGTGGACGCTCTGGAGGCCACCATCAAGGAGCACGACGCCACCCTCGCTAGCCGGGACTTGGCGGCACGAGCCAGGGCGGAGATGTCCTTGGCCTTCATGCTCTCCTGGTACAAGGATGCCCGTGTCGAGAAGATCGATGGGGGTTTCCGTGACGGCGCCGACCTTGCCGCCGTCCACCAGGCCCATCCGGAGCTCTGGGCCTCCGCCATCAAGATTGCCGACTATGTGGATGTCGACGAGGTTCTCATCGACTTGGAGTCCGCCGGCACTTCGGATGCGGAAGCTTTGTCGCAACCAACCGGTGGGGACGCAGGAACAGGATCAGTCGTGCCTCCTCCTCCCGAGACTGCCGCCAGCCAAGGTGCTCCGCACGGCAATGGCCCTGCCGCTTAGTTATGATCCCGAGATGACGGGTGTAATTGTTATCTTGTTTTGTTGAAACCTTGCTATCTGTGCCGGTTGCTTCTGGCGCCGGGTGAACTCATGGGAGCTTCGCCTCCCTTTCCCTTTTTATGCCAGTCTGAATTGTTTTGGTTTGCTTCCAACTTGTGTTTTTTGTATGTTCTTTTAATATTTCGCCGATTGAATTTATCCGGCTAACTTCACTCGGCTGAACACCTTTAGCCAGGGGAACTGCAGTTCCGGTGGGGGCGTGTCAGTGCACCCACTGGGTGTAGCTCCCGCGATTCGGAGTAGCTGCCATAGCCAGGTACTTCGAATCTTCTTTCTTGCCTCAAGTCTTTAGCTTCATCCGACTAGACACCTCTCAGCCGGTTACTTTCACTGGCTGGACGCCTGCAGCCGGGAGAACTTCCATTCTAGTGGGGGCGCGCCAGTGCACCCACTGGGTGTAGCCCCCGAGATTCGGAGTAGCTGGCGTAGCCAGGTACTTCGAATCTTCTTCCTTTTGCTTTGCCCTTGCCCTCACCTGGGCTCCAAACATCCGGCTAACTCCTGTAGCCGGTCGGAAACTACAAGATTCCACTGGGGGCACGCGAGCGCACCTAGTGGGTGTAGCCCTCGAGATTCGAAGCGCTTGATGAAGGCAAGGACTTCAAATCTTCTTCTTTTCTTCCTGAATTCCGACTCGAAGTCGTCGTACAAAAAATAGACATGTATACATACATTTTCACCCGTCAATAGGTTAGTCTGCTAAACTTTAGCCGGAAGTGGGATTTGTTTTTTGAAAACCAGCTTGCGCTTCTTTGGACACTTAGCCATTTTCCCGTCTGCTCTATTGTTTCTGTTGCGTCCTTGCCAGGCAGTCGGGTTGCGGTCTGTAGCCGGAATCAAAAGGAGCTGACAGTACATTGCGCACAGTATTGGCGGCTTAGTAGCCAGATCGTCTCAAGCTAGTTGCGAGGCCGGGACACCCGATCTGTCACATCTCCTCCCCGTTTTTCATGTGGGATGCCTCAGGCTTTTGGTCTTGCTAGCCGCACAGCCGGGTTGCGGTCTTTAGCTGAGACGAAGAGTGGGCCTCTGACATCATCGCACATTACTCAGTCGGTTTGTTGATTTAGCAGGCCGGGCCTGCCGGCAAGCCCCTGGTAGGGATTGACCCGGAAAATAGATACACACAAATTTCTAGCAAGGAGCCCCCGAGTATCTCGTAGGGGTCCTCATATTCATTCATAAGGTTTGAGGGACACATACACTATCCGATGACTAGGTGTAATGGTGATCAGGGTGTCATCCAAATGAGGTACCCGGAATGGTAGCCCCCGAGCAACTTGACGAGCCGGCAGCCCCCGGGTCTTGTGAGCCGGAGGGTACTGACTTCCCTAAGTTGGTGCGGGCTTTCTTCTTTGGGGGTTCTGCCGGCTCTGCGTCTGCCGTGCCGTCAACCGGAGCGCTCCCTGCCTAGATGATGGAATCCGACTCGGGGGACGGGTTGATGCAGGGCTAGCGCAGGTGCTCCAAGGAGACCCCAGGTGGGATCGCCTGCCTGGTGGATCTGATTCGCGCGAGCGAATCGGCTGCCTCATTGTTGACATGAGGGACGTGATGGAATAGGCGGGGATCATACTGGATGGAGTAGGCGGTGAGCTCGATGGCCCATTTGGCGACTCGGCCGGTGGCATCCTTGCTGCCGATGATTTACGAAAGGGGTGCAGTGCACACGACCTTAATCGGATGCTCCTGGAAGTAGTGCTTGAGCTTCTTGCATGCTAGGTACACGCCATAACGCATCTTTTGGTAGTGGGGGTAGTTCTTCTTGGAGAGGGAGAGAACCTCGCTGAGGTAGTAGATGGTCGCTGAACCAGCTGAGCCTTGCCTTCCTTGGGGCACTCCACCACCAGGATGACGCTGATGACCCGGCTGATGGCTACTATATAGAGCAACATCTCCTTCCTGCTAGCCGGCGTGGCTAGAACCGGTGCTATGGATAGCATGCGCTTGAGGTCATGAAAAGCGGCATCGGCCTGTGAGGTCCAGGAGAAATTGTTCGTCTTCTTCATCAGCTAGTACAACAGAAGTGCCTTCTCCCCCAACCGGCTGACGAAACGGCTGAGGGAGGATAGGCATCCGGTGAACTTCTGGACTCCAAGTAGGCTCCTGGGGGGCTGCATCCTCTCGATGGCCGCAATCTTTTCCGGATTCGCCTCGATCCCTCGTTGTGAGACGAGGAAACCGAGTAGCTGACCGGATAGGACCCCGAAGACGCATTTCTCCGGGTTCAGCTTCATCTGGTATTGCCGGAGGTTGCCGAATGTCTCTGCCATGTCCTCGAGGAGGGTGCGCTTCTCCTTGGTCTTGATTACCACATCGTCCACATAAGCATGCACGTTTCGGCCGATCTACGAGTGCAAGAACTTCTGCATGTAGCACTGATAAGTAGCGTCTGCATTCTTCAGACCAAAAGGCATGGTTACATAGCAGAAAGCCCCGTACGGGGTGATGAACCATGTTTTTATCTCGTCTGCCGGGTTCAGCCGGATCTAATTGTAACCGAAATTACAATCCAAAAAATACAACAAATCGCAGCCGGCCGTGAATCGATGACTTGATCAATACAGGGCAGGGCGAAGGGGTCCTTCGGCCACGCCTTGTTCAGGCTGGTGTAGTCGATACACATGCGCCAGGTCTTGTTCTTCTTCAACACCAGGACTGGGTTTTCTAGCCAGTCCAGGTGGTACACTTCCATGATGAACCCGGCTGCAAGGAGCCGAGGGATCTCGTCACCGATAATCTTCCTCTTCTCCTCTGCGAACCAGCACAGAGGCTGCTTGACTGGCTTGGCATCCGGCCGCACATGAAGTGAGTGCTCGGCGAACTCCCTCCGTACACCTGGCATGTCCTTAGGTGACCATGCAAAGATGTCCCGATTCTCACGGAGGAAGTCGACGAGTGTGCCTTCCTATTTGTTGTCCAAGTTGGCACCAATGGTGACGAACTTGGTCAGGTCGGAGGGGTCAAGCAGGATCCTCTTCTTCTCTTTTGCTGGCTGGAAAGCTCCTTCTCCAGTCGGTTTGTTGCTAGCCAGCATATCTTGTTGGGCCCTAGCCACGTTGCGCATGATCACGAGCTTTTCTTCGGCTGTGATGAGGGCCTCTGCCAGCTTGGAGCCGGCTGAGGCGCACTCCATCGACCGCCTGAAGCAGCCGGCGACGGTGATCATGCCGTTTGGTCCCGGCATCTTCGTCTTGAGATATACGTAGTGGGGGATGGCCATGAACTTAGCGAGGGCGGGGCGCCCGAGGAGAGCGTGGTAGGAGCTTGTCAGATTTACCACCTCGAACCAAATCGGTCACGGCGGAAGTTCTCCTCGGTCCCGAAGATGACGCCCAGCTGGATTTTACCCAGCGGGGCGCAAGCCGATCCCGACAGCACGCCGTGGAACGTTGTGGTAGTCGGGCGCAGGTCGCATTTGCGGATGCCCAACTTCTCTAGCGAAGGCCGGTAGAGGAGGTTGAGGCTACTGCTTCCGTTGGTGAGGACACGCGAGAAGCGGCAGGTGCGCTCGTTGGAGACGATGAGGGGGTCGAGCACCATGGCTTAGCCCCTGAGAGTCGGAAGCTGCTCAGGCTAATCTTCTCGGCTCAGGTACTAGGGGACTGGAGAGACGATGGCGTTGACTTCCTTGGAGCGCCGTTTGCGGCTGTGCTTGTCGTCCAGCTCTGTCTCAAAGATGTGGTAGGCAGCATGCGGCTGGGGGTAGCCGTTGTTGCTGTTGCCGCCGTTTCGACTATTACCATCATTACTGGCTCCCCTAGCCGGTGGTGGTGGTCCACCAGGAAGGGGCGGGGGGAGACGTTGCTCGTTGCCCTGGTTCTTTAGCTGGCGGGTCCAGCTGCAGTTCCAGGTGGTGTGCGTAGATGGTTTGAAGGGACCGCTATGCCACTTCCACGGGTCATCGAACATCTAGTCGAAGGTGAGCCGCGGCTTCTGCCTTCTTGCATCATTAGCTAGCGCGTCAGGCGCGCCCTCCACAACATTGACCTACCGCGCGTGGTAGCGGGGCTTCTGCTGCTCGGACTAGCGATCCCCATGGAACCGGTTGTCATTGCCGTGGCACCTGGAGGATCCGGCTTCCCTAGCCGGATTGCTCGGACGGTCACGAGCCGGCTTCGTAGGAGTCGGACGACCTTCAGCACTTACTCGGAGGGGCTTCTTCATGGCGGCATCCGCCGTGGTTTACTGGTCCACGGCCGTCATGAGCTCCACTATGGTTTTCGGCTCGTCACACAGTAGCCGGTGGCGAAGCATGGTGCCTTCTCGGCATCCCTCGATGAAGAAACAAATGGCCTGGCTCCTAGGATGCCCTCGCAAGTGTTGCACAACTCCGTCCACTTGGAGAGGTACTCGCAGTCCGTCTCGCGGTCGTCCTGGACGCATAGGGCCAGGTCACGCGGGCGGCCTGGACGCTTGTACGTGCCGTTGAAGTTGCGGACGAACACCTTTTCAAAGTTTGGCCAAACGTTGATGCTGTTGGGCGCGAGGCTGTTGAGCCATGTCCTCGCTGACCCGGTTAGCATAAGGGGGATGTAGCGCACGGCTGTGCACTTGTTCCCATGGGCGATGCCGACTGCCGTAGTTTCCGGCTTCATGCTGCTGTCGTACTTGGGGGTGTCCCTAGGCAGGGTGAATTTATCCGGAAATGGCTTGTTCCAGATGCAGGGTCTGGAACAAACCTGTCCGGTGGAGTCTTCTTCCTCCATGACGCGCGCTTGAGAGAGGAGCTCGATGTGGTCACGGGCATCCGGACGATCTGGGTTGGGCGCTTCCATTCGGCCCGAGAGACGGGAACCGGCGGGTCTTAGCGCTCTGGTTGGGGGAGGGGGAGGTGGTGGGTTGTTGTTCACTATTTGCTCCTGGCGTGGCTGGCCCTTGCTTCCTGAACCGCGACGCTTGCCGCGGGCCTTAGCCGGAGGAGAGGATGCCTATTGGGTGTCACGAGGCGCATCCTTGCTGTTGGCGGGCGGCTTGCTCCCCTTGGAGCAGCTGGGATCCTCTTGCATCTGCCGGTTGGCATCAGCCTACTCGTCCGCGATCCGGAGGAGCTCCTGCACCCGAGCGTGCTGGCGGGCTCGCTCCTCGCCCTCCAGGTTGGGCAGTTCGTCTGCCGCGGCTCGCACCGTCCGCAGATTCTTGATGGGCGTGTTGTAGGTGGGCCGGATCAGAGCGGGCACGGGATCCGGCTCACCATCCTTTTCCAATATGCCACCTAACTTGCCGCCCTGGCGTCGCACCTGGTCGCATCGGCTCGGCTCACGGTAGCTGGAGTGAAGTTGTGCATGCGGTCATACTCGCGTCGAGTGACCTCGAGCTGCTTGCGGGTCGCAGCCAGCTCCATGGCCTCCTGGAGGAGAAGCTGTCTCTCCATGGCGAAGTTGGATCCGCCTCCTCCGGGTTATCCCCGAGGTTAACCGGCATGCGGAGCTGATCGATGGCCTCCTCCACCGGGTTCCGGGGCTGCGGTGGCACGGAAGTTTCGCCCTCGTCCGCGGCCCACTCCCGTGGCTAGCGGGGGTGAGAGCTGGAGCCGGCCATCATTACCTCGACGCCGCGGGAAGCGATGGAGGTGCGGCTGCCCAAATGTGGCAGCTCCGCGACAAAGACGATCTCCCTAGGGAAACGCTCCAGCACGGTGGCGACGTAGACGGGGAGGTCGCCGAAAAGCAGGATGGAGCCATTCGTCGGGAATGAGGTTCTGGCGAAACAGGAAGCGTTGTCGATGACGCGGTTGAATTTGCCGAGCGTGAGCACCAGACCGGAGGCCACGCGCTCACCGGCTGAAGTGCGGGGTCCCGTGCGAAACGTGACTCCGGTCAAAGCCATCTTCCCCCACGGTGGGCGTCGACTATCGTTGTATTGGGAACAACAGTACCTAAACAGGTTAGATTGAGGTGTGGGGACTAGCAGGGAAGCTATCGACGGCGTCCACAGGCAAGATTGGATACAAGCAAGTGTAGTTGGACACAACAAGTACCCTGCTTCGGAGCCCTCGTGATGAGGTAAAGCTCCTACTCCTGCTGATCTGACTATGAGTGATACATGGGCTACAAGTGCTCCTCGAGCTATATTCTCTAGCTACTGCCTTAAATGCACTAAGACCAACCCTTTCTACTGAGGCCTTGCCTCTCCTTATATAGGAAGAGAGGCAACGGTCTCATTGGCCAGTCCCGCTGGCGGGCCCCACAGGTGGGTCCCAGCTGGCTGGTCATCTACAGTACTCGGTACAACTATGTCTGATCAGAGTATGAGCGGTATGGTCGTCGTGGGAACAGTGAACGTCGTGCGAGCCTGTCGTCAGCATCGGGCCACTGTTCCTGCATCACCCCGCAAAGTCTTCGGTATGGCCGAGTAGTTGCAAGTCTTGTCATCGTACCAGGGCATACCACGCACTGTGCTGCATGTCGCCCTATCCTCGTGATTGGTTCCGGCTACGCTGGAGTAGCCGGTTGCTCCTCGCCGTTACGGCTACCGTGAGGTAGCCGACTTGACTTGCTCCTGTCCGGCTGCGCTCAGCCAGCCGGACATGATCCGACTGCCATGGTTCTTGTCTGGTTAGGGTATCCGGAGGTCATCCCCCTGACAAATCTGATGAGATTTCAGCACATATGAATCAACAATATGACTGAACCAACAAGCAAGATACTGGAACTTACGCGGCCATCGTGGTCATTCGGTCATTTGTTGGTATCGGGGTAAAGAAGGTCTGGTGTGCTGAACGGTTGTTCGTCCATGTCCTGCATCATGAAGCGGTAGTCAGGGATGCAGTGAGCGAGGCGACTAGCAGAGATGATGTCCAACCCCGTGGCAATCCTATGCACGTTCGCGGCGCTGAGGTTAGGTCATCCCCAATCCTCGCGGTGGCGGTCACCCTGGCCATCCGCGTCGTTGTCGCATGCCTTTCTCTTTAGCCTGCTGCTACCCCAAGCTCTAGCCATAGCGGCAAATAGAGTCTAGAATCTAGTAGATTAATGGAGGGGTTGTGATAAGGAGGTGGATGGATTTGAGACGAGATGGAATCAGGGAGGGGGCAGTTGTTCGAGTAGCGAGTGACCCAGTGAGGAACCGCCGCCGCCGCCGCCGGTTCTCGTCCGTGTGGAAGACAAGGAAGGGGCGTAATTATTGAGGGCACGCACCAGAACGGTCTAGAGGAAATGAAAAAATAAATCATAAGAGAGAAATTGTGGGGCCCACCTGTCAGTGAGTGACGGTTGACACACGCAAATGTAACTACATTTGACTTGGATCGCGCATGGTAGACCTCGATTCAACTGCATGCAAGTGGCGCAGAACAAATTTTAGGCAGCGCTAGCGTCGGCATGTAAAACCACCATTTTCTCCACCTACAACCTACTACAAACGGTCGTGCACCATTCCAGATATCAGTAAGGGCGGTTCCAATCTTGCAGTAAGCAGTTTCACTTCTCCGTCTCATTTCCTCCTCCACGGCCTCATCCATTTCCTCTGCCATGACATCACCCTCTTCCTCCGTATCATTTCCCTCTTGCATGTAGTCATGGACTTGTTGGATGTCCGCGGCAGGCAAGGGACTGCGTACTTCGACATAGAAGTACATGGCAGGAAGAAGATCGATGTCTTCTACACCACCGAGCCTCGGACTATGAGGAACACCCTGAATAATTAAATGAGTTGGCTGCGGTTCGAAGAAAACAGGTTTGTAGGTCTCGACCTCGAGTACGGTCGTGATCACTGTAGGATCGTCGTGGTGCAACTCTCCATGAACGGTCATGTCCTCGTATACTAGCCTTTTTGCGAGATGGGGGCTGACAGGAATAGGTAGACTTTGCTATCTTTTGGTTCCTGAACCGTTTGTTTACAAAAGTTATTGCTATATTATTTGTCTGAATCAATTTTCATGCAGGTGGGGCAAAAGGATTAGGTCGCTGTTTCATGACTTTCTCGTGAACTAGCAGATAACATTTACTAGTGTTGACATCATGAATGACACTAGACTACTTGAAAGTCCTGCTTTCAACATTAAAATCCCAAAGGAGTGTAGAGTGGACATCCAGAAAATTTACTAGATCCTAGGGATGAAGGGCAGCAGGACGGGGATGGCTGATCTTGCCGCCGAACTCATTAACCCGTGGTATGCTGACATGAAGGGCAAATTGCCAAGATGTTGGTGGAGGCATTTAGGGCACGATTACTGGGAGGATAAGCCTCTTTCTGAACCTAATCTGAAGTACGCTGCAATTGACGGGTAGGTTAGCCATGAGCTGTACCGCTAGATTGTAAATTTTTGTTCCAGGCATCGCACCATTGAACAACCACCAAGGCAAGTTGTTTGCCCCAGATGCCGGAGTGTAGATGAATCTACAAGCCAGGGCAAGCGACCGAAGGCATCCTAGGATCAGTTGCCTTCTCCAACAGGCTGGGATGTAGACTTTTAGTGCATGATTGTTGTGTTTGTATGGGGCTTGTTATGTTTATGAAAACATGTTATTTCAGAAGTACACTATGTGAGAAATTACGAACTGCTGTGTATTACCTTTGTCCAACTATAATCTGGGTTTTGTTATGACAATATCCTTCCCTATAATCTGGGTTTGGTTATACCTTATGACTGTATCCCACCTTATGCATGTCAGTCCTGGATTCTACCGCATGCAAAGGGCATAGACAGAATTTGTAAGTATGAATGTTGAGCATACAAAAGGGGGAAATGTAATTCATACAGGTTAACTACCTAATAGCACAGGGATCATACAAGCTCAGTTCTTACACACAGAATGCTTAGAAAATACACGCGACATAAAATACAAGCGAGATAAAACTAGGAACGGAATGCGAAACTAGTATTGGTAAACAACACACTCACCCACCCGCCAGATCCTGTTGAGCATCTTGTAGCACACATACGCGTCCCTGGTTGTGTGCTTGATCTCATCGTAATTCAGGTGACTCCACTCCCATCACTCGTGCAGGTGCTTCGGGAACTCGACCTTCATGCCAGCGTACTCCACAAATGTTGGAGATCGATGTGATTGACGACATGAACGAGGAGATCCCGCTCTAGATTCGGAGTGTCGTTCTTGATGTCGACGCTGGCGAAGTAGATATCCCTCCTATGTAGGAACTCGTGAATCTCTAGGCATACAGATTTGGCCCTGCATACGTGGTATAGGAGGTAGTGGTTGCGCATGGACAGTTGCAAAAGCGACGCCCTGTCCATCGGCTCCTATAGCCACCGCCCGTACATTGCGATGACCTTAGCTACCTCCGCTGACGCATTTATGTGGACGACCGTTAGCTTGGTGGTGCCATGGGTGGTGACGGTGTACTCGTCGGTGAAGTCGCTCCTGTCGCCAAACACACCGTACTCTGCGTCCATGGCAGCAGCTAATGCAGCGACAGTGGCCTAGGGTCGGTAGCGGTGGTTGGGACAGTGCATGGCGGTGGAGTGATCTATTATGGTGGTATGGCCCAGCGGAGGCGGTGCCAGTGGCAGTGGTGATGGTTCTTGCAGTGGCTTTGGCGGAAGGAGTCGGGGATTTTTGCACAGTGCTGTGTTGTGGAGACGGAAGGCGATGCTTGAATTGCGTTTACCAATATTCTGGTCATACCCAAGCGGAAGCAAGTTTGACCGGGCGAGCACCGATGGTTTCCAATCCTAGCGATTAAATTCGGCGGTCGTGCCCGGTAGGCGATGGGATGGGTGTGCGACGTGGCTTTGGCGTGGCAGAGATCGGTCATGGAGACCACCATCCCACTGCCGATCCACTGCGGGTGCGCAGTGCTGACACGACGTAACGTGACAGGACAGAAGGAAGTGTACATCTATTTGTGATTATTATTCCAAGGAAGTTTAAGAAGTGTAAGCATAGACATGGACCTAGCATCCCTACACCCCGGGGCAGCCACCCAGCCACTCAGGCATGACGATTGCGCAAAGCTTTCAATTTCCTTTCTTTAATTTGGTGATTTTGTCCATAATTTGCCAAATTGAAGCTCGTTTTCCCATGCTTCTATAAGTTTCTGGGTAGGCCACTAGTGTAAGCATGCACGATCAAGCAACTTTGAAACACACGTGTCAGTGGAAAAGCATGAGGTTTCAATGCACCACATAGTTTAAGGGTCTAGAAATGGTAAGCGAATTAAAAATTATTAGTGGTCGGGCCAGCATAGTGACGGGTTGTTCGGCTAGAAGTTGTTGATTCCTAAGTAAGGGGACACCAGGCCTATATTGACATACTCCCTTAGGAATTTGCCATAAGAAGCGTGCTTAGCCCTGGTCGCCGACTTGTGTTTACTAGCCGGGCTTTTACCGATGCCAACCGCATACGGAATCAAGCTGGCAATCCTCGGGTTGACTCCTTTCTTACAGAAAGGGCACCTGAGCTCCCCAAGTCGAGTGCATAAATGGATTCTACCGCTCTTGAGCTTCTTCATGACATGGCGGCTCTTGTTGTCCCTGTTCTCCTTGTCAAAGTCCATATCACTTGAATCTACCTGTAATGTATGATATGCAAACCGAAATGAGCAAAATAATAAATATATATTCCTCCCACCATTCCTAGTTACTTTCAATACAATACCATATTTATACAGGTTCATCAGTTCATTACGGCGGTCTCCCCAGCTCACTCCTAAATTAATGTGGTTTGTCTTCTTGATAACTTATTAATAAATAAATAATATGGACTCATTCAGAACAGACTAGATCCCTCCATGTACCGGTTCGTACGGTGCATCTAATCATTAGGACTAGATTTTTTACGAAATCAGGATACATTAAGCTCGAGTAGAAAATATGAAACATGTAGAAATAGATGTACCTCTGGGTACACGAGCTTAGCGTGTTTGTCGAACTCCACGCCCTCATCGGGGCCTCCGAAGTTGTCAGCACAGGCGAGCACATGGTCCCCCATGGGGTTGAACTGCACTTCCTCCTCGCCTTGTGCTGCATGATGATCCTCCAAATCTGCCGCATGAAGCACCACCCTGGCGGCAATGCCCGCACACTCACCCCCATGCACTGGTTTCATGGAGAAGGTTCGTGGCTGTACGTTGAGGATTGTGGGGTTTTGCTAGATAGGGAAGAGAGAGGAGTGGATGAGTGCGAATGGAGGACTCGGTAGGCTGGGATTTTAATGTGGGGATGCTTAGGCCTCCTCGAGGGCCCCGGTAGGTAGCTCTTCTGGCTGCGGCTGCCGCATGGAAGGTTCGTGCGGTGGGACCTATCGAAAGTGAGAGTACAGGCGTGTTGCGTAGTAAAAGTGGAATAGCCCTTGGGCCGTGGATGACTAGTTGCCATGTAGTAGACTTGTAGCCTTTGCAGACTAGAGTAAACATGACATGACCACTCGACGACTTTATTCATGGATGACATAGTGTTCTTTCTTGTAGAAGTCTCGTGGAGGGAGATGTCTGTGTTATCTCTCGATGTACTATAAAGGGCTCGACGTGTGCAATGATCCTTGTTGGATCATACAGGATCAATGGTTGGTGCGCACGATCCGCGTGACAACTGTGACAACCAATCAGGGCGTAGCAGATAGAGTGGGCATGTAGCATCCCATCTGTCTAACATCTGTAATGCTACATGGTCTAATAATAAAATGCTACTTCCTACATATAATTGTTGCATCATAATTATATCATGCTCATGTCATCATGCTACATTGCATTTGAGCATCATATAAAACCATTTTTCATTTGGTTCTTATCTCATATGCACTATTAATTGTATTTGCCTCTTGATATATTGTATTTGGTTCTTGATAAATGCTTGTCACCACCTTTTGGGGGCATATCTTTTATTAACTCCACCACCTTTCTTGTCACCACCCCATTATTCCACCATCCAACTATATGTGAGCCTTGCAATTTATTTGGTTTTACCTCTAGCTCATGTGGGTTGGGATGGATCCACTTACAATTCCACATGCCCCCATATAAGCATCATGTTGTTTTCACATCATTGATATGTGGGAGCCATATAGCCACCTTTGCATGCTATGTGAGTGGAATGCCTTGTCAAGCTTCCATATGGTTTAAATTTGAATATAAGCTCATGGAGGAATACAATTGTGGTTCATGTTGGCTAGTGGCACATACACACAAGCTTTGCCACCTTATATTCATGCATGATCTTGTATTTAGTACATGTGGTAAACAAGCTTCATTTCCTTTTGTTGGGCCATATTCAAATTCTTGAAACCTTGCTTATATAAATGCCATGAGTTATTCTAGTGGTTTTCACTACTAGAGAATGCATTTACTATTTATGCATGGGCCATGCAAGATCATCATCTACTCTCTTAATTTGGCTATTTCTTGGATTTTTGGAGTGTAGCATGGTTCTATTGAAATCAAGTCAAGATGGCTCGAGTTGTTTGAACTCCACCATCCTAGGGGCTTCCCTCTTGGTTTTGTGGGCATATGTGACATGCATGTGGTACATGGAGCATATGTTCTTCCCCTCTTAATCTATTCCTTTGCTTCTACCCAAAATTCTACCCCTAATCTCACACCCTCCACACCCCACACCCCATGCAATGTCACCACCTTTTCTATCTCTTGCCTTTGAATAGATGGAGTTTTATTTGTTGAGTCATGCTCTTTTGGATAAATTCAAATTCCAAATCTCTATCTATTCAAAATGCAAATCCTAAACCTCTATCTATCCTACCTATCTCTAACCCTAAACCCCCCTCTTTTTCTAACCATTGCTAACCCTAGCTTCACCCACTCATCATCCCCTCTCCCCAAACCGGGGCCACCACCAGCCTTGTGGCCTGGTTCGGCCCCAACCCCATCCCCCTTCTACTCTAGGCCGAGCCACCCCCCTAACCTAAACCCTAGCCGAGCCATCCCCCTCTCCCTTTTCTCTCTTTCCTCCCTGCCAAGCTTACCCTACCCGAGCCACCTGCGCCTCCCCTCTGGCCCCAGCTGGACACCCTCCCGGTTTCTCCTCGAGCCCCAGGTCCACCGGCCCGCGTGTGAGAAGAAAAAGGTGCACCACCACCTTTTCCATCCCGAGCCTCCCCATGTGCGTCTCCCCCTCCCCTAGCCCTTATCTCCTTCTCCCTCTGCCTTGCAGCCTTCAGATCTTCCCCAGGGCTCTGTCCATCGCTGCCAGACCACCTGCCTGCTACCCCCTCTCTCTCCCATCCCCGACAACCTCACCGTCGGCTTCCTCTCGACTATACCGTACCAGGAGGCAGGCGTGGTGTTTTGGTTGTCGAGGAAGACCGAGACGAGCTCCTGCATCATCCTGTACACGGAGGCGAGGAGGAGGAGGCCTAGCACCTGCTGCACAACCTCGAGTCCGAGAAGAGACCCTAACCACCGGTCGCCAGCTCCCCCGGTGATCCCCTGCTCCCTGCCCCATTCCGCCACCACCAACACAACCGCGGTGATCCTCTGCGCCTCCCAGACACCTTCCCCTGTCTACCTCTTCCTGGACATGTAGATCCACCCGTCGAGCAGCCTCGGTGCACCGCGCTCGCATTCGTCTACCCGTCGTAGCACCGCAGTACCTCTTCTGGTCGCGCCGCCGGTTCCTAGCATCTAACCCAGCTAGCCACAGCGGTGGCCACCGCCGCGCGCGCGCTGCATCGCCAGTTCGAGCCCCTGCCGCGCCTGTTTCTTCCGGCGTCAGTTTCGTCAGTAAACCGGCAAGAAGAAAAACAGTAGCGCTGTGGTTTTCTGTCTAACCCCCCAATCTTTTGCGTTTCCAACCCGCAGTCCTGCTCGGACCCACAGGCCAGCCTCTGCGGGAGTTTTACAAAAAAGGCACCCGGACTATTGGGTTCTCAACCTGCAGTCCCCATCTGCGCCACGTGGCCGCGCCCTGTTCGCGTGTCCGCGTGTGGGCCCGCGAGACCGCCGACCCCACCTGTCTGTCTCCCTGGCTAGACAACCCCTCGGTGAGAAAAATCTCTGCTGCGCGTTTACCGCAAGCTCATCACAGGTCCCACATGTCAGCCGCAGTGGCTAGTTCCTTCTGAGTACAAAAAGTCTCTGTGTGTTTCTGTTTAATAAAAATGATTTTAGAAATGTTTAATATGATTTTATATCCAGTTTTTAATAACTTTTAATTGGTAATTCCAAATTTGACAAATAATATATGTTTTTGAATCAGAAAAATGTGAGGAATTCAAATATGCCATCCAAAATAATGTTTGACTAATTTAAATTTTCGAAATTGTTTAATTGCAATAAAAATGCCTTTTTCTCCTTTAATTAATAACTTTAATTCTACAACTCCAAATTTGACAAACAAGATGTCTAAATCGATCAGCACGACGAGCCCATTCTGATTACGCATTCCACGATATGAATTGAAGCATGCATCATATAAGTATTAAATAATCAGAACTGTTTATGGTAATAAAACTTGGCCAAATAATTAATAAAATTATTTATTCTTGTCCCCACACCTCACCCTTGCCATGCTACATTATTGCCATGTAAATTGTGCATCATTCATCATGGCATACTTGGTTGCTTGTCGCATTTTATTTATATGCTTGTGCACTTTATTTATGTTGGCCCTTGTTTGTTTGGTTCTTCTTTCGAATAGACGCTGAGCAGGGGAATTATCAGGAACCCCAGGAGTACTACCCAGATCCATCTCTCGCTTCAACTGAGCTACCAGGCAAGCACTACCACATGCTTGCATACATATAGTACCTATTGCTTCTATCTTATTCTTGCATCATGGAGTCGCGAATGCATTAAATTGAATCCCAAGTACTGCATAGCCTTTACTTTTAAACCCCACCGAGCTTGTTCCTCCATCCCATGAGCCACTACTACAGGAATTGTTTGAGCCATGCGAGTCGTAGAACAGCATGTGTAGGGTTTGTGAGTGTCTGGTGGAAAACGAGGTATCTAAACAACTTAACCTGAGTAGTAATGGGATAACTAATGAAAGAGGCACCGGTGGGCAATATCTGTTATTTGGTTTTTCATGCTCACTTGTGTCCCGTAGGACGCCGAGTACCTGATCCCTGTTCCTTGACTATTCGCACTATCCACATCCGGGAGGACCTGTGGACCCCCCTGAGCCAAAGCTTGATTCATTTATATTTCTTGGGGCCACAAAGTAGTTTGGGGCTTTATTATTATCCTACACTTATGCCATGTTTTACTGCTTTAATTACTATTGTACATGGAGCACATGTACTGTTTTGGATCGTGGAATGTTTTCGCGGTATCGACAAGCCCAGTCACACTTTCGTGTTCCCAGTCGTTGATATCGATTGACACAAACCTTGAGTCCGTCTCGGAGCTGGCCAACTTTGTTGCGAGTAGCTTAATGGGGTAGGCCCCTGAAATATTTTATGAATCTTGTGATTGCTTTGTCGTGAACGCCTCGTTGGGTTTTGATTTGGTTTTTCCAAGGTTGATCAAGTGTGTGTTGCTATTTCTGCACCCCTGCAGGGTAAATCTTTCTGAAAGCCGTGTCCGCGGTTATGGATGACTTGGAGCACAGTTTCTCGATCATAGACAAGCATAACTAAAGTACCGCTTTTAATTTGACTAAATATCTGACTAGTAATTAGTGCAATACTCATGGAAAGGTCAATAAAAGTGCCAACGGATGGGTTGTTTGTCCGCCTTCTCGTCGGTAAGCGAGAGGGAGGATGGATATGTTACTTGATACTGTTATAACTGTTGATATTAATTAACGGACATCCGTCTATCATTGGTTAGGCGAATGGTTAGCGTGTTTCTATAGAATTGTTAGATGTTATCTTTTGCTGCAATTGCGTCACCCCAGGTATATGTCCCCTTTAGAGGCATAAAGACTTGTTGAGTACCCCTAGGGTCTCACACGATAAATTGTTTGATTCAGATGAACAGGTATATTTGCAAGATGGATACTAGGTGGAGAAGACAGATGATGTTGGAAACGATCACTCGGTGTAGAGATTCCGGGGATGGGGATCCGTGAGATCTGTGGGCGGGATGTTCTTATTTATGTGGCATCTTATGCCGATTTGCTTCTTATCCGTACTCGGATCTTGTTTCCCGCTTCTGCTTGCTACTCTGTTGATTGATGTATGAGGAGCTATCCTACACTATTATCTCTATCTAGGATATTTGGATCTTGTCGTATGGCGTTGCAATATTTCTATTTCTTTTAGATGGTATGGCTCTGAGAACTGTTGTAAGGTAGCTTGCATACATACTCACTTGTGTATGTATTTGATCTCTTCGCCTCTTGCCTAGGCCGCTCGATCTTGTCCCGATGTTCTTGGAAGTGGTAGGGCGGTCGACGGGCCTACACGTGGGTGGCCCTGGGACCCCGCTGTAAAATTCCTTAACCACTTTTCGTTCATCCAGGCTTGAACTTAGAGCGTAGGGTCCGAGGTAGTTACAGAGCACATGTTTCGTATTCTACGAAAGAGAGAGAGGGGGGCAAAACTGAGTAGTATCAAAAAACCACGGGCAAAACTGAGTAGTATAAAAATACAAAGTGAGTGTCTTGTACAATGAAATACATCGTGGCATACATCAAATTATGCCAAGATAGATCCACTAGAGTTCATTGGATGTGTGTTCTTCTCATAAACCACATATGGATCTACTAGAGTCATTGCATGTGTGTTATTGTCACAAACCACATATGGAATCACCAGTGTAATTGAAATGTGTGTTCTTTTCACAAACCATACATAGATCCACCAAAGTCATTGCATGTGTGTTTTTTCACAAACCACACATGGATCCACCAGAGTCATTGCATGTGTGTTCTTTTCACAAACCACATATGGATCCACTAGAGTCATTGCATATATGGTTCACATATGGATCCACTAGAGTCATTACATGTGTGTTCTTTTCCACAAACCACATATGGATCCACTAAAGTCATTGCATGTGTGTTCTTTTCATGAAACCACATATGGATCCACCAGAGTCGTTGCATGTGTGTTCTTTTCCACAAACCACATATTGATCCACCAGAGTTATTGCATGTGTGTTCTTTTCACAAACCACACATGGATCCACCAGATTCATTGCATGTGCGTTCTTTTCACAAACCACATATGGATCTAGTGGCGGATCTAGGACAAAATCGATGGGGGTGCCAAGCTTGAAAAACTCCCTATTAGGCCCTAATTTGAGCAATAATTAGTCCAAAAATTACAAGCTAAAACAGTTTTTATACTTTTGGAGGGGGTGCCATGGCACCTATGGCAGCCCCACTAAATCCGACAATGTATGGATCCACCAGAGTCATTGCATATGTGTTCTTTCATGAACCACATATGGATCCACTAGAGTCATTGCATGTGTGTTCTTTTCATGAAACTAGCACTAGAGTCATTGCATGTGTGTTCATTTCACAAACCACATAGGGATCCACCAGAGTCATTGCATGCGTGTTCTTTTCACAAACCACATATGGATCAACCAATGTCATTGCATGTGTGTTCTTTTCATAAACCAGCACTAGAGTCATTGCATGTGTGTTCTTTTCACAAACCACATATGGATCCACCAGAGTCATTTCATGTGTGTTCTTTTCCACAAACCACATATGGATCCACCAGAGTCATTGCATGGGTGTTTTTTTCACAAACCAACACTAGAGTCATTGCATGTGTGTACTTTTCATGGAACCCATGGATCCACCAATGTCATTGCATGTGTGTTCATTTCACAAACCACATATGGATCCACCAAAATCATTGCATGCGTATTCTTTTTATGAAATCGGGACTAGAGTCATTGCATGTGTGTTCTATTCATGAACCGCATATGGATACACCTGAGTCATTGCATGTGTGATCATTTCATGAAAAACACATGGATCCAATAGAGTCATTGCATGTGTGTTCTTTTCGCAAACCACATATGGATCCACCAGAGTCATTGCATGTGTGTTCTTATCACTAAACCAAGACCAGAGTCATTGCATGTGTGTTCTTTTCATGAAACCCATGGGTCCACAAATGTCATTGCATGTGTGTTCATTTCACAAACCACATATGGATCCACCAGAGTCATTCCATGTGTGTTCTTTTCATGAAACTAGCACTAGAGTCATTGCATGTGTGTTTATCTCACAAACTACGTATGGATCCACTAGAGTCACTTCATGTGTGTTCTTTTCACGAAACTAGCACTAGAGTCATTGCATGTGTGTTCATTTCACAAACCACATAGGGATCCACCAGAGTCATTGCATGTGTGTTCTTTTCACAAACCATATATGGATCCACCAGAGTCATTGCATGTATGTTCTTTTCATAAACAAGCACTAGAGTCATTGCATGTGTGTTCTTTTCACAAACCACATATGGATCCACCAGAATCATTGCATGTGTGTTCTTTTCCACAAACCACATGGATCCACCAATGTTATTGCATGTGTGTTCTTTTCATAAACCAGCACTAGAATCATTGCATGTGTGTTCTATTCATGAACCACATATGGATCCACCAGAGTCATTGCATGTGTGTTCATTTCATACAAAACACATGGATCCACTAGAGTCATTGCATGTGTGTTCTTTTCACAAACCACATATGGATCCACTAGAGTCATTGCGTGTGTGTTCTTTTCATGAACCACATATGGACCCATGATGTCTACGCACTTCTATTATTGTAGACAGTTGTTGGGCCTCCAAGTGTAGAGGTTTGTTGAACAGCAGCAAGTTTTCCCTTAAGTGGATCACCCAAGGTTTATCGAACTCAGGGAGGAAGTGGCCAAAGGTATCCCCTCTCAAGCAACCCTGGAATCAAGATACAAGAAGTCTCTTGTGTCCCCAACACGCCCAATACACTTGTCAGGTGTATAGGTACACTAGTTCGGCGAAGAGCTAGTAAAATACAAGTGGTATAGATAATTATAAGTGGTAATGGTGATATAAAATATCTTGATGGCATGGAAAAGACTAAAGTAAAACTGAAATAAAGATGGAAGCAAGCAAACATGTAACAGATCTAATTGCAAACGGTGTTTCGATGTTTAGAAACAAGGCCTAGGTATCATACTTTCACTAGTGAACACTCTCATATAAATATCTTCTCTTTATGATACTACTCTTAACTACTCTCCGGTTGAACACTTTAATCGATGGTAGGGCTATAACATCACACCTCAAAGTTCGCGTTCCGCATCTAGATAACCACACACTGTCACCTTGAGCTCTAGATGGTTCAAACAAACACCACAATTTCATAAAGACATCCAACTCCAGATATAACTCATAACAGGTATCGGTAATCTCTAGCCTAAGTGCCACCATGGTGTGCACACTGTCAACTTCACACACATGGGGAGAGCAGAGATCTATTAAAACACTTGAGTAGCAAGGTAGATCTATAGATTACAAGCTCATGATCACAATATGATCATGTGTGTTCTTCTCATGAAACCACATATGGATCCACCAGAGTCATTGCATGTGTGTTCTTTTCCACAAACCACATATGGATCCACCATAGTCACTTCATGTATGTTCTTTTCATGAAACTAGCACTAGAGTCATTGCATGTGTGTTCATTTCACAAACCACATATGGATCCAACAAAGTCATTGCATGCGTGTTCTTTTCACAAACCACATATGGATCCACCAATGTCATTCCATGTGTGTTCTTTTCATGAAACCAGCACTAGAGTCATTGCATGTGTGTTCTTTTCACAAACCACATATGGATCCACCAGAGTCATTGCATGTTCGTTCTTTTCACAAACCACATATGGATCCATCAGAGTCATTGCATGTATGTTCTTATCACTAAACCAACACCAGAGTCATTGCATGTGTGTTATTTTCATTAAACCCATGGATCGACAAATGTCATTGCATGTGTGTTCATTTCACAAACCACATATGGATCCACCAGAGTCATTCCATCTATGTTCTTTTCATGAAACTAGCACTAGAGTCATTGCATGTGTGTTCATTTCACAAATCACATATGGATCCACTAGAGTCACTACATGTGTGTTCTTTTCATGAAACTAGCACTAGAGTCATTGTATGCTTGTTCTTTTCACAAACCACATATGGATCCACCAGAGTTATTGCATGTGTGTTCTTTTCCACAAACCACATGGATCAACCAATGTCATTGCATGTGTGTTCTTTTCATAAACCAGCACTAGAGTTATTGCATGTGTGTTCTATTCATGAACCACATATGGATCCATCAGAGTCATTGCATGTGTGTTCATTTCATAAAAACACATGAATCCACTAGAGTCATTGCATGTATTCTCTTTTCACAAACCACATATGGATCCACCAGAGTCATTGCATGTGTGTTCTTTTCATGAACCACATATGGATCTACCAGAGTCATTGCATGTTTGTTCTTTTCCACAAACTACATATGGATCCACCAGAGTTATTGCATGTGTGTTCTTTTCATGAAACCACATATGGATCCACCAGAGTCATTGCATATGTGTGCTTTTCCACAAACCACATATGGATCCACTAGAGTCACTACATTTGTGTTCTTTTCATGAAACTAGCACTAGAGTCATTGCATGTGTGTTCTTTTCACAAACCACATATTGATCCACCAGAGTCATTGTATGTGTGTTCTTTTCATGAACCACATATGGACCCACCATTGTTATTGCATGTTTGTTCTTTTCATAGACCAGCACTAGAGTCATTGCATGTGTGTTCTTTTCATAAACCAGCACTAGAGTCATTGCATGTGTGTTCTATTCATGAACCACATATGGATCCATCAGAGTCATTGCATGTGTGTTCATTTCATAAAAACACATGAATCCACTATAGTCATTGCATGTATTCTCTTTTCACAAACCACATATGGATCCACCAGAGTCATTGCATGTGTGTTCTTTTCATGAACCACATATGGATCTACCAGAGTCATTGCATGTTTTTCTTTTCTACAAACCACATATGGATCCACCAGAGTTATTGCATGTGTGTTCTTTTCATGAAACCACATATGGATCCACCAGAGTCATTTCATATGTGTGATTTTCCACAAACCACTTATGGATCCACTAGAGTCACTACATGTGTGTTCTTTTCATGAAACTAGCACTATAGTCATTGCATGTGTGTTCTTTTCACAAACCACATATGGATCCTCTAGAGTCATTGCATGTGTGTTCATTTCACAAACCACATATGGATCCAACAAAGTCATTGCATGCGTGTTCTTTCCACAAACCACATATGGATCCACCAATGTCATTCCATGTGTGTTCTTTTCATGAAACCAGCACTAGAGTCATTGGATGTGTGTTCTTTTCACAAACCACATATGGATCCACCAGAGTCATTGCATGTTCGTTCTTTTCACAAACCACATATGGATCCATCAGAGTCATTGCATGTATGTTCTTATCACTAAACCAACACCAGAGTCATTGCATGTGTGTTATTTTCATTAAACCCATGGATCCACAAATGTCATTGCATGTGTGTTCATTTCACAAACCACATATGGATCCACCAGAGTCATTCCATCTATGTTCTTTTCATGAAACTAGCACTAGAGTCATTGCATGTGTGTTCATTTCACAAATCACATATGGATCCACTAGAGTCACTACATGTGTGTTCTTTTCATGAAACTAGCACTAGAGTCATTGTATGCTTGTTCTTTTCACAAACCACATATGGATCCACCAGAGTTATTGCATGTGTGTTCTTTTCCACAAACCACATGGATCAACCAATGTCATTGCATGTGTGTTCTTTTCATAAACCAGCACTAGAGTTATTGCATGTGTGTTCTATTCATGAACCACATATGGATCCATCAGAGTCATTGCATGTGTGTTCATTTCATAAAAACACATGAATCCACTAGAGTCATTGCATGTATTCTCTTTTCACAAACCACATATGGATCCACCAGAGTCATTGCATGTGTGTTCTTTTCATGAACCACATATGGATCTACCAGAGTCATTGCATGTTTGTTCTTTTCCACAAACTACATATGGATCCACCAGAGTTATTGCATGTGTGTTCTTTTCATGAAACCACATATGGATCCACCAGAGTCATTGCATATGTGTGCTTTTCCACAAACCACATATGGATCCACTAGAGTCACTACATTTGTGTTCTTTTCATGAAACTAGCACTAGAGTCATTGCATGTGTGTTCTTTTCACAAACCACATATGGATCCTCCAGAGTCATTGTATGTGTGTTCTTTTCATGAACCACATATGGACCCACCATTGTTATTGCATGTTTGTTCTTTTCATAGATCAGCACTAGAGTCATTGCATGTGTGTTCTTTTCATAATCCAGCACTAGAGTCATTGCATGTGTGTTCTATTCATGAACCACATATGGATCCATCAGAGTCATTGCATGTGTGTTCATTTCATAAAAACACATGAATCCACTATAGTCATTGCATGTATTCTCTTTTCACAAACCACATATGGATCCACCAGAGTCATTGCATGTGTGTTCTTTTCATGAACCACATATGGATCTACCAGAGTCATTGCATGTTTTTCTTTTCTACAAACCACATATGGATCCACCAGAGTTATTGCATGTGTGTTCTTTTCATGAAACCACATATGGATCCACCAGAGTCATTTCATATGTGTGATTTTCCACAAACCACTTATGGATCCACTAGAGTCACTACATGTGTGTTCTTTTCATGAAACTAGCACTATAGTCATTGCATGTGTG
>OU342746.1:109069714-109198529 GCA_910589775.1 Avena eriantha | reverse complement strand
CATGGATGTGTGTTTTTTTCACAAACCACATATGGATCCATTAGAGTCATTGCATGTGTGTTTATTTCATGAAACCCATGGATCCACCAATGTCATTGCATGTGTGTTCGTTTCACAAACCACATATGGATCCACCAGAGGCACTGCATGCGTGTTCTTTTCATGAAACTAGCACTAGAGTTATTGCATCTGTGTTCATTTCACAAACCACATATTGATCCACCAGAGTCATTGCATGCGTATTCTTTTCACAAACCACATATGGATCCACCAGAGTCCTTGCATGTATGTTCTTTACATAAACCAGCACTAGAGTCATTGCACGTGTGTTCTTTTCACAAACCACATATGGATCCACCAGAGTCATTGCATGCGTGTTATTTTCCACAAACCACATGGATCGACCAATGTCATTGCATGTGTGTTCTTTTCATAAACCAGAACTAGAGTCATTGCATGTGCGTTCTATTCATGAACAACATATGGATCCACCAGAGTCATTGCATGTGTGTTCATTTCATGAAAAACACATGGATCCAATAGAGTCATTGCATGTGTGTTCTTTTCAGAAACCACATATGGATCCACCAGAGTCATTACATGTGTGTTCTTATCACTAAACCAACAATAGAATCATTGCATGTGTGTTCTTTTCATGAAACCCATGGATCCACAAATGTCATTGCATGTGTGTTCTTTTCACAAACCGCATATGGATCCACCAGAATCATTGCATGTGTGTTCTTTTCCTCAAACCACATATGGATCCACCAGAGTCATTACATGTGTGTTCTTTTCACAAATCACATATGGATCCACTAGAGTCATTGCATGCGTGTTCTTATCACTAAACCAGCACTAGCATCATTGCATGTGAGTTCTTTTCACAAACCACATATGGATCCACCAGAGTCATTGCATGTGTGTTATTTTCCACAAACCACATGGATCCACCAATGTCATTACATGTGTGTTCTTTTCACAAACCAACACTACAGTCATTACATGTGTGTTCTTATCCATAAACCAACACTAGAGTCATTGCATGTGTGTTCTTTTCATGAACCACATATGGATCCACAAGAGTCACTTCATGTGTGTTCTTTTCATGAACCACATATGGATCCACTAGAGTCATTGCATGTGTGTTCTTTTCCACAGACCACATGTGTCCACCAATGTCATTGCATGTTTGTTCATTTCACAAACCAACACCAGAGTCATTCCATGTGTGTTCTTTTCATGAAACACATGGATCCACCAGAGTCATTGCATGTGTGTTCTTTTCACAAACCACATATGGATCCACAAGAGTCATTGCATGTGTGTTCTTTTCCACAAACCACATATGGATCCACCAGAGTAATTGCATGGGTGTTCTTATCATGAACCACATATGGATCCACTAGAGTCATTGCATGTGTGTTATTTTCACAAACCACATATGGATCCACCGGAGTCATTACATGTGTGTTCTTATCACTAAACCAACACTAGAGTCGTTGCATGTGTGTTCTTTTCATGAAACCCATGGATCCACAAATGCCATTGCATGTGCGTTCTTTTCACAAACCGCATATGGATCCACCAGATTCATTGCATGTGTGTTCTTTTCCACAAACCACATATGAATCCACCAGAGTCATTGCATGTGTGTTCTTACCACTACACGAACACCAGAGTCATTGCATGTGTGTTCTTGTCACTAAACCAACACTAGAGTCATTGCATGTGTGTTCTTTTCATAAACCATATATGGATCCACCAGAGTCACTGCATGTGTGCTCTTTTCACAAACCAACACCAGAGTCATTGCATGTGTGTTCTTATCACTAAACCAACACTAGAGTCATTGCAGGTGTGTTATTTTCATGAACCACATATGGATCCACTAGAGTCACTGCATGTGTGCTTTTCATGAACCACATATGGATCCACCAGAGTCATTGCATGTGTGTTCTTTTCCACAGACCACATTGATCCACCAATGTCATTGCATGTGTGTCCTTTTCACAAACCAACACTAGAGTCATTGCATGTGTGTTCTTTTCATGAAACACATGGATCCACCAATGTCATTGCATGTGTGTTCACTTCACAAACCACATATGGATCCACCAGAGTCATTGCATTTGTGTTCTTTTCATGAAACTAGCACTAGAGTCATTGCATGTGTGTTCCTTTCACATACCATATATGGATCCACCAGAGTCATTGCATGTGTGTTATTTTCACAAACGACATATGGATCAACAAGAGTCATTGCATGTGTGTTCTTTTCACGAACCACATATGGATCCACTAGTGTCATTGCATGTGTGTTCTTTTCCAGAAACCACACATGGATTTACCAGAGTCGTTGCATGTGTGTTCTTATCATGAAACACATATGGATCCACTAGGGTCATTGCATGTGTGTTCTTATCAGTAAACCTGCACTAGAGTCATTGCATGTGTGTTCTTCTCACAAACCATAGCTAGAGTCATTGCATGTGTGTTATTTTCCACAAACCACATATGGATTTACCAGAGTCATTGCAAGTGTGTTCTTATCATGAAACACATATGGATCCACTAGTGTCATTGCATGTGTGTTCTTATCACTGAACCAGCACTAGAGTCATTGCATGTGTGTTCTTCTCACAAACCATAGCTAGAGTCATTGCATGTGTGTTCTTTTCACAAACCACATATGGATCCACTAGAGTCATTGCATGTGTGTTCTTTTCACAAACCGCATATGGACCCACCAGAGTCATTACATGTGTGTTCTTTTCCACCAACCACATATGGATCCACTAGAGTCATTGCACGTGTGTTCTTATCATGAACCACGTATGGATCCACCAGAGTCATTGCATGTGTGTTCTTATCACTAAACCAGCACTAGAGTCATTGCATGTGTGTTCTTTTCACAAACCACATATGGATGCACTAGAGTCATTGCATATGTGTTCTTTCATGAACCACATATGGATCCACTAGAGTCATTGCATGTGTGTTCTTTTCATAAACGAGCACTAGAGTCATTACATGTGTGTTCTTTTCACAAACCACATATGGATCCACCAGAGTCATTGCATGTGTGTTCTTTTCACTAACCGCATATGGATCCACTAGAGTCATTGCATGTGTGTTCTTTTCCATAAACCACATGGATCCACCAATGTCATGGCATGTGTGTTTATTTCACAAACCACATATGAATCCACCAGAGGCACTACATGCGTGTTTTTTTCATTAAACTAGCACTAGAATTATTGGATGTGTGTTCATTTCACAAACCACACATGCGTGTTCACTACACGTAACGATGCCATCAGGTCAGATAACTCTACCACTTCATGATCGTATCTGCCAAGGATTACATCAAACTCCTCATAGAATTTTTTTGTCCCATCATCTAATTTTGCAGTATACTCCTCAACACCGATACGAACGATTACTTTGCCATCATCAGGTTTTGCCGGATAGAAACCTCTGATAGGTTCGAGAGGTGGAGCAGTATCATCAGACCTGGCCACAATGCCACCGTCTCCATCACCAACGTCATTGTTAGCTGGAGCAACCTCGGTGGAAGTACAAGGACCAGGAGCAAGGCGAGGGCCCTTAGCAGCGTGAGCTACAATACCTGGTGGACAGGCAGGGCCTCGGCTAAGCGCAGCCACAGTAGGAGCAACTGCTGCCACGCCACATCAACGATCAGGAGCAGTTCCCACAACAGCAGTGTTTCGAGTGCTAGCAGAGTCCAGACCATGAGCTAGCTCCGGACCAGTAGCTCGCTGAACCTGAGCACGGGTTCGAGGAGGACACAAGGTAGCAGTCTTGGCAACAACAGCGGGGCAGCCTCCAGAAGCCTTAGTTTGCTCAACAGCGACATTGATTGGGTCAGCAACAACCGGATCAGCAACACCACATGGATGACCAGTACCTGCAGATTCCAGAGTAGAGTTTTGAACAACTTGAGCACGGTTTCAAGGAGGAGGAGTAGACAAGGCAGCGGTCTTGGCAACAATAGCGGGGTAGCCTCCAGAAGCCTTAGTTTGCTCAACATCGGCATGGATTGGGTCAGCAACAGCCGGAGCAACAACAACACCTGGACGACTACTACCAGCAAATTCCAGAGCAGAGTTTCGCACAACTTGAGAACGGTTTCGAGGAGGAGCAGCAGACAAGGCGGTGATCTTAGCAACAACAGCGGGGCAGCCTCCGGAAGCCTTAGTTTGCCCAACAGCAGCATGGATTGGGTCAGCAGCAGCCGGAGCAGCAACACCACGGGGATGACCAGTACCAGCAGCTTCCAGAGTAGTCTTTCACACAACTCCAGCTTGGTTTCGAGGAGGAGCAGTAGACAAGGCAGCGGGCTTGGCAACAATAGCAGGGTAGCCTCCAGAAGCCTCAGTTTGCCCAACAACGACATGTATTGGGTTAGCAGCAGCCAGAGCAGCAACACCATGGGGACGACCAGTACCAGCAGATTCCAGAGCAGCGTTTTGCACAACGGCAACACGGGGACTCCTTCGAGGATGTTTCCTGACAGAAGCATGGCACGGATGAGGAACCACAATTTGCTCAACAGTAGGAAGGGTTCGAGTTAGACCACCCTGTCCAATAATAGCTAGGCGACTCTCAGTAGTAGGAGCTTCCACATCCAGTATTTTACAAATCAGCACAACCACGCGAAGCCCAACAGACTGGTTCATCAACCCAATTAGCTGACTGTCACACGCTATAGGAATTGTGAAGCCTCGTTTATCCATGAAGTTGAACCGTGCAGTCTGTTTCGGCCCCATTTCAGCATGTTCACGCACATCAGCAACCATACTAGGGATAATGCATAACTGCGTAGGCGCTACTTCAATCGTCAGACTACGAGTTTAATTCAACATGCTCTCCCCATCTTCTAAATTAGTTTGGTAGCCGTAGAGAGTGAGCACAACCATGCATTTGGGTTCAGCGGAGATCCTACTTGACAGAAAATTGGGGACAAAAGATAAGAGTTGTTTGTTAGCATTGTGCTAGCAAACAATTCTAGGTTCGATCTATCTTTGTAATGCCAATAGCCAGCTAGCAGTTATAGATAGTGCGAATAGCAAAGAGAAGAGTAGCTCACCCGCAATTAGCTAGAAGTACTTCTTCCTCGGCAATAGGATATGCCATCCTTCACGTTGCTCAGCTTGTCGGTGGTAGAGGCGGGCTAGAGCGTCGCAACGGCTGGCATGGCATTTGGCATTGGAGATCAGGATCAGCGAGTAGGCGCCGCAACTCGGCGCCGGAAGTCAAATGCTGAAAGGGATCATTCTGGTTGGAGGGGGGATTTCGACACCGCCGGTGCTAGGATTCATCCGAAAGGAAGGAGTGGATTTGTGATTAGGTCAACACGCCAAGCCCCTTTAGTCCCTCATTTTGCCTACGTGGTTGCCGCGTTGGTGCTTGCATCATGGACATATTACTGACATGAGGGTCCCGAACGTCTACTTCACGGGGCAGTTTCACGAAATATTTGGATTTGGTAGGGGTGAGATGAGTTTGCCTCGAAATGGCCCCTCTCAGTACTTGACGGCCCAACTTTTCGAAATGTGGCAATTTCAGAGAACTTAGGTACCACGATGCGCTCGCCCAGGAACTTTGGTACCGCAAACGAACAAGCCCCGCCCCGTGACCATCGTACTTAGTGACGAACACTTCCATACCTGAACAGAGCATCGACGTCGCTCGACCAACTGAGACCGTCCCTTGCCATGCCATCACGTGTGTGACGATCGTCGTAGTCCCTTGCATCAACCCATGCCTTCCGCCATGCTTAGCGTGACCTGTAGCAGCGACGCCGGTGAAGCCCGACCATGCCACCCTGCCTCCAACGCTAGTGTATAAATAGAGGCCACCCCAGACCTCATTTGGCACACCATCTCACTCCCCACTCATCCAGGAACCTCACTGACCCTTCCTCGGAGCAAGGCGAGCACCACGGCACTGGAATTTGGTCGGAGTCCGCCGCTGTAGTGGAGGAAGGAAGCCATCGATTGGAGCCACCCCAGGAGCTGCCGCGACCACCCCTCGAACCGCCGTCGTCTACCAGTTCGTTCGCCCCCATCGCCGAGCCTAGTTGGAGCCCTGGTGAGTCCCCAACGACCCCCACCGTCGCGTTAGGGTTAGAATCTTGCCGGAGCAGTTCGCCGTAGACGATGAACATCAGCCGTAGATTTCATTCTAATCGTAAGGTTGAGATTGATAGATACCGTTTCGGTTAGAATTAGTCGCTGACGCGTGGGACCGTTCTGTTAGCAGCCCGTTGTGCTGTGTTATGCAGTTGGGCCGGCCCATTTCTTTTCTCGCGTAGAGCTAAGCGATTCAAATAGAAATTTGCTAATTAGTTTAAAATCCTACTCAGAAGCTTTATTCAAAATTTAATTCAAAGAGTTGTACTGATCCAAAATGCATGATTCCAATTTTGTTGGAAATGTATTGAAAATATCTAGTCACTCCCGTTGGATTCAAACCATATGAAGTTATAGATCACGTATACTAAAAATAACAAGATAGAGACTATTGCCACTTCAAACATTTTTATAAAATAAACTATAAATGCTTTTGAGTTGATTCCAACTCTCAAAAATCAAATTTTCCATGCTCTATATGAATATGTAAAAACATTTGGGTTTTACAGATATTAAACATGGACTATTATTAGAAGAATGCTATATAGGCATTCCTAGCCACTTTAATATTATCAAATAGTGATATTAAATCTTGTAATACATGCTAACCTTTTTAAATCACATTCCCAGGTATTGAAGTAGGTGGCGATGACATGTGTCAATATGACCCCCTATTTTAAATGGAGAATATTAAATTTGAAGGTTTTTAAATGAGTAGAAATTACTTTTCTAAAATAAGAAGAATAAGAAAATGTTAATATTCCATATGATGATTGAGATGATGCTAGATGATCTAGTGTGAGCCTTTGAGTGCTAATTAGAAGTAGTGAAGTGTTGTTTGGTGATTGTGTACCTCGTGTGTATTTATAGGCGCTAGTACCGACCCAGGCTACAACGAGGAGGAGTACTTCGAGGAAGAGGAAGAAAACTTCAATGACTGCAACTAGCAAGGCAAGCCCACTATGCAAGCTATCCATGCAATCTTAGCTAGCAAGATAACTTGTACAGATACCATATGCAAACCTTTGAGATGCAACTTTACCAATTCCTAGTTTTACTCCAAGCTTTGCTTTTCCCTTTACTATAGTTTCTTACTTAGTTAATGAATTGTGATTAGTGGAAAATAGGATGGATATCATCAAGATCATAGAACTAGTCTTGGATACTCCTCAAGCTCCAGATAAGAAGCAATAATTTGATCGCGAGTAAGGATAAAGATAAAAATAATATAATACGAGCCAGGGCTCGCTCAATTCACCAATGAATTAGCATATTTGGTTGGATCCTAAAAGAGTTAATTGGTGCTCTGCGAGACAGGGTTTTTTGGAAAGCTGGAACGAATTGATTAGCACCCTCAGTAGTGATACCCTCAACATTAGTGGCTAGTGCTAAGTTAAAACTTGACCACTTTAGAGGGGAATACTTGGAGAAAAGGATTATGAAAACCTTGGAATGATGAGTCATTATATTGAAATATTTTGACATGTGTTATGAAACACAATGGTTTGATGATGAAACTAAGGAGGCATGAGCCTTGACTTTGACAAAAAACTGACGGTTGGGTTTGGATGCGATACCATTCCAATTTTACCGTACAACCACAATACCTGAGTTGGGTAGGGCTTGCCTCGAAGTTTATATGTCTTAGTATGGGTTCCCTTGCGGAAGAGGTTGAGTTGAGGCTACCTCGTGATGAATGTCCACCTATGTAGTGTCCAGGATGGCAGATGGCCATGGGTGGGAGGCCAAGCTCATAGGGGAGGTGCCTATGCTAAGGTGTGTAATTGAAAGGTTAGGATTGATTATCCACATACCACGTATGGTGATTCAGGATTACCCCTGACGGATGTATCAAATTTTGTGGTGAAAGTGTACCACCTCTGTAAAGTGTCAAACTATTCGAATAGCCGCGTCCGTGGTTATGGATAGCTGGAGTGGTCATACTGTTCCGTTGTCAGATGTTTTCAAAATAACTTATGACTTGAAAAATGACTTTTACTTGACCACAACAAAGTTGTGGACATGAAAACTAGATTCTCCCTTAAGTGATGTAGAGAACTAAAGTTAGGTCTTTACTCTTAAAGTCCTTATGAAATAAACCTAGCTTTTTGCAAATAAAACTAGAGCTTAAGGTTCCTATCAAATTCTACCTTACTCATGCTAGTGTTACTTTGCGAATACTTAAAGAGTACTCATGGCTTTGTCCCTGGCTATTCCCATGGCTAGACTATGAGGAGGATTACCCGAAAGATGGACAGCAGGAGGTCTATAACAACTAGGATCATCTCCCATCGTCAGCATTGCATGTGACCATGAAGACGGAGCCTACTACGTTTAGTTTTCACTCTTTGATTGTATTAAGACTAGATCATGAGATACTTTATTCGTAAGACCTTTATTATGGTTTGTAATGGATGATGTACTGTGGTACCGATTATGTTATGTCTCGCAAAAATGGTAATCCTGGGATTGTGATGTATGGCATAACAGGCATCTGGTCTTAAAAATCAGGGTGTTGATAGAACTGCTAAGATCTGATACCACTTTATAACACCCTCGAATGGACCATATGTAGATTTTAGCGATTCTCCCCAAACCCACATAAAAACGATTCAAGGATGCTGTAACATCTAAAAAATTCCTAATTTTTGGAATGTTAAAAATAAATAAAAATAAGTTAAATTCTAGTATCTAAATCCGTTAGTTAATTTGGCCAAATGTTCCTATAAAAAATATATAGAGATTTATGAAGCCACCATCTTCAAACTAGTGAAAATGTTACAAATATAATCCTATAATGATCTACTGAATTTTAGAAAAATTTGGAAACAAGAATCATGTCATTTGGAGTTCGTATGCAAAAGATAGAAAGAAAATACAAAAATAGAAAATAAAAAAGAAAAAGAAAAAGAAAAGGTAAAACAAAAACAAAATGGGCCGGCCCAACTAGGCCGACCGAACCAGCCAGCGCACGGGAGCAATCCCACCTCCGCTCTTAAAATCGTGCGAAAACTCGTTTTCTTAACCTACCTCTATTCAGAACACTATATATTTTTATCTACAACTCCGAATTAACTTCTTTTTGTTTCTACTTGTTCTCTACTCGAAGATCTATCTCTCCACTATCCTAAACCCCTATGTAATCCCCCAGAACCATAGCTATAACACTTTTCCTTCTCGAAATCCCGAATCTACACCTTTCTGAATCATAAATCGCTTCTGAACCTATCTAAACTTCGTCGGTTGTCTTCGTCTCCAACACAAAAGTTGTAGATATTTTTGAAATCTTTCAGTTCTGACAAACCTCACCTCTTTTCATCCACCACAGCCGGAGAATTCTGCCATGCAACACTTCAAATCTGATGGCGTAATTCCAATATTTTATCGCGCTCGTTTCCTCAAATCCAAATTCCTTTGGTGAAAAGGTAAATCTAATGATTCTCCACAACTTTCATGTTAGAGATTTTTCGATTTGATCTACGGATTTGTCTTTCAAACACAGATCTATTTTTAATCTTTTCTGAGACAAAATCGAGCAAATTTGAAGCCAACTTCTCTCCTAGCCACCGGATCTCATCCCGACGGTCAGATTCAATCGTTCCGGTTAGCTGCCTCGTCACTGCCACATCATAATTAGGTCAGCGTCTAGTCCCAGTCAACATCCACGGTGACCCCGTCAGGTTAGCGGAATATTTCCTAAAATTATCCGTTCGAATTTAAAATTGTAGATTAAAAATCTAACTTGTAAAATTCATAAGAAATTGATACTATGTCCAAAAATTGTGTATAATATATCAAATTGAAGATAATTTCATTTAATTTATTAATATTAGATTAGATCTAACTTTCATGCTACAGTTAACTGGTAATTAATTAAATAGTTTTAATAGCCTTTTGGATTAATAAATTTATACTAAATTATTCGTAGATCCGAAAAATATAAATATTATGTCCTTGGATTCACAATTTAATGTAGCGTACAGATCTTGTCCTAGATTTATTTGTTAACGAAGTAACTATTTTAACTGATTTATACTCTATTAAATAGTAATTAAATCATAGAAAATGATTTATAACACCAAATTTAGTAAAACCAATTTGTACTGTTTAGTTCTGATCATATCTTTCCAGGGAAAATATACACAAAATTATTTGGCGTTTTTATATCAGATGATCTTGCAGAAAGCCTAAATTGCATTGTTATAGTAATTAAATCATAGAAAAAGATCTAAAATTCCTTTTTGCCTGATTCAAATTGATACTGTTTCTAAATTCAATTACCTATCTAGTAGTATTTAATTCGAAATTTACTATTACAGAAAAGTTAGAAGTGGAATTAGATTGAGTTAAACCCCTATTTAAATCAATATAGTTCCTTAATAAATTGTTTAGATGCCTTGTCATATGCATCATATGTTTTAATAGTGTTCAGAATACTAAATAAAACCAGTGTGACATTGTAAATCATCATGCATGCATATGATCACCATTGTTTAGTTGTATGTTTGTATTGTTGCTATGTTTGCAATTGTGTTGATTGGAATTATTTTGTCCTCGCGTTAGCTTGTTCGGAGTGTGCGATTGCTGCAGAAGAATTCAATCATCACTCATAATACAAACATAAGGCAAGTTACACCTCTTGTTCATATATTGTCCCAGTTTTGAACACTATGCATGTTTTGCTCTTCAAAATAGTAGTATGCATGTGTAGGATTGTTTTGATAGATCTACTTGGATTTTTTTTGCAAATGCGATGATTTTGTAGTATGCCATGATAGTTCTTTACTTAGATTTTCCTTCCTGGTAGATTACCCATGTTTTTGCTAAGTACTGCTTGCTATGCTATATATATGTAAAGTATCGTTGGGGGGTT
Organism: Avena eriantha; assembly: GCA_910589775.1. Lineage (NCBI taxonomy): Eukaryota > Viridiplantae > Streptophyta > Magnoliopsida > Poales > Poaceae > Avena > Avena eriantha. Next base: position 109,187,498 of record OU342746.1, on the reverse strand, counting down.
CGAAAGACTAAAAAAATTCTAAGTATAAAAGATCTCTCGAGCGAACCTTTTCCTCTCAAAACCCCCTTTAAAATAAAACGAAGTTTTCTTCTGGGCGGAATGGTTGTCAGGTCAACGAGTGGAATTTTGTGGAAGTACCCAAGAATCAAAGAAGTCTGCCATGTTTCAGAATTCAGAAGCTTCCAGTACAACCACAATACATATGGGCTATGTCTTAGCCTAGTACTTAGTAGGAAACCTCACCGGGGTACCAACATTTGGAGGTTCTTGGCATGGTTGGATCTAGCTGGTAGAGGGGCTACTAAGGGAAAGCCTCGCCATGGTCTTGTCTGTAAAAGGACTTGATCATGGATTGTGGGTAAAGTGCACAATCTCTCGAGAGTATTGCAATCTGATCGACCAGCCGAGTTCACGAAAAAGAACACTTTGAGCATCTGAAGGATGGAGCCTCTGAAGCATCTTTCTCTTTTTTTCCAGACTTAAAGTTTTCTAAAATCCCATGGCATGCGTAATATCGCTAATGGGTGGGATTTTGGGGACTTGGTGTGTCATATCCAAGTAACTTGGTGCGTAATATCCATGTGTCACTTGGTGTGTAATATCTAAGTGATAGGTTGATTGGACACTTGGTGCATAATATCCTCGTGTTCCACTCGACATGATACTACTTAATTAAATGTTTACAAAGTAGGGTAAAACTCTCCCTTTTTTCTTACTTATAGGAAATTGGCTATATGTAAATGAACCCCAAAGCGTACTCCTAGCCTTGCATGTAGAGTTAGTCTTATTCTTTCCTTGGTGCAATTTGCCAATACATTCAAAATATTGACCAACTTGTTTGGATGTACGTATCATGTGCAGAATTTGGAGATCATTGAAAGGTGCGCTAGGATCTTGGCTCTTCACTCAACCTGCCTGTGGCATTGATGGGAGTCCAAGTTGTATATATTTTGCTTCTGTTGTAATAATGTAAACTCTAGATTATTCGATTCATGTAATAAATACTTGTGTTTCACATGATATTCATCGACTATGAGTGCTAGCTAATGATCCAGGGACTAGCATGTTAATCACAGGGACTTAAGATCCTTATTGATCTAAGGTCACTACAGATGGTATTAGAGTATAAGTTGACTGTAGATCATGACTCTAGCATCGGAAAGCCTTAGGAGTAATATTTTCTAAGTTATTTTAGATAACTCTCATACTTCTCATCAACTATCTTTGGAGTTTTAAAATTCTCAAGTCTCTTCTTTTTCATCCTTAGAAATAACCATTATGCACTTCATGAATAAACTTTGCAAGGCCATTTATCTGAAGAATCCCAACTCGATGCTACATTCCAAGTCATGACTAGAAGGCCTCCACTAAAGATGTTTCCATGATTAAAGCAACATGTACCAAAGACTTCGAATACCTTGATTGGGTAAAAAATAATTACGGAAGACCTCAAAGACAATGAAGATTATGAATATCATGAATATTACAATTGACCTAGTAGGAACCAAACTTGAATAGACTACACTACAATTAGATGCGGTGATTTGTGAGTTGTCATTTTTGTGGTTTCCTTGACATCAGCAAATAAAACTTATTTTCAATAGAAAATTTGTTTGTGTGGGTTGTCCATGTATTTCATGCTAGACTTTACTCTCCCTACCATTAAATATTGAAGACAGAAGAATGGAGACAAACCGAAAAACTTGAGGGCGCGAAGCTGAAATTCTACCAAGTGGATCAAAAGAAGAACACTCACATGGTGGAGGATGCACCTTGAAGATAAACAACACGCAAGTGCCTCGAGGATTAGGAAACACAAGGATAAATGCTTATCTCCAATGTAGTTCTATCTCATAGAAATTTCTTGTAGTATAAAAAATCGTTTGAGTGAACTTGGCGTGATTTAATGTTGTTTGGTTGTTTGTTTGTTTGTGTGGGGTTTCTATATCTTCTTCTACCTATATTATACTCTTCTCTATCTTAAACCCATAAAGCAAGAAGAATGGAAAAGGATGCAAGGAAGATATACTACCATCGATCAACACCTAATGAACCCGCACGACGAAGCACACATGAAACCTTCAAAGGATGACGAGAAGAAATTATTATCATGTGCTATCAAGACGCCCTCATTTTGTCACCCATATGTGGAAGAGAAGACAACAACATTAAGACATCGAAAAGCTAGAAGCTTTGAATAAGTTCTCAATGTAAACAAGCTTACCTATAAGAGATGTGAGCATAAATAAGTACACACAAAGTTGTCGCGTACCTAAAGGAAGACATTATTTTAAGGGTGGTAGCACCCTAGTGTAACCGAACCTATTTTTTTGCTATCCTTCTTGAATCTCGAGGACAAGATTCCTTTTAAGGGTGGTGTTCTGTAACATCTCCAAAAAAAATCCTAATTTTTGGAATGTTAAAAATAAATAAAATAAGTTAAATTCTAGTATCTAAATCCGTTAGTTGATTTGCCCAAATGTTCCTATAAGAAATATATAGAGATTTATGAAACCACCATTTTCAAACTAGTGAAAATGTTACAAATATGATCCAATATGATATTCTGAATTTTAGAAAAATTTGGAAACAAGAATCATATCATTTGGAGTTCGTATGCAAAAAATATAAAGGAAATACAAAAGTAGAAAAGGAAAAAAGAAAAGAAAAAGGAAAAAATGAAATGGGCCGGCCCAACTAGGCCGATGGAACCAGCCAGCGCACGGGACCCAGGATCGATCCCACCTCCGCTTTTAAAATCGTGCACAAACTCATTTTCTAAACCTACCTCTATTCAAACTACTATATATTTTTATCTACAACTCCGCATCAATTTCCGTTTGTTTTTACTTGTTTCCTACTCCAAGATCTATCTCTCCACTATCCTAAACCCCTATATAATCCCCCGGAATCACAGCTATATCACTTTTCCTTCTCGAAATCCTGAATCTACATCTTTCTGAATCATATTTCGCTTTTAAACCTATCTAAACTATGTCGGTTGTCTTCGGCTCCAACACAAAAGTTGTAGATCTTGTTGAAATCTTTCAGTTCCCACAGATCTCACCTATTTTAATCCACCATAGCCAGAGAATTCCGCCACACAATACTTCAGATCTAACGACGTAATTCCAAGATTTTATCGTGCTCGTTTCTTCAAATCCAAATTCCTTTGGTGAAAAGGTAGATCTAATGATTCTCCACAACTTTCATGTTGGAGATTTTTTGAGTTGATCTACGGATTTGTCTCTCTAATATAAATCTGTTTCTAATATTTTCTGAGGCAAAATCGAGCCGATTTGAAGCCAACTTCTCTCCTAGTCACCGGATCTCATCCCGACGGTCAGATTCAATCGTCCCATTCAGCTGCCTCGTCACCGCCACGTCCTAATCAGGTCAGCATCTAGTCCGAGTCAATATGCACGGTCAACCCGTCCGGTCACCGGAATATTCCTTGAAATATTCCGTTCGAATTTAAAATTGCAGATTATAGATCTAACTAGTAAAATTAATAAGAAATTTATACTATGTCCAAAAATTGTTTATAATATATAAAATTGAAGATAATTCATTTTGTGTATTAATATCAGATAAGATATAACTTTTGCGCTACAATTAACTAGTAATTAATTAAATACTTTTAATAGCCTTTTGGAGTAATAAAATTCTTAGTAAATTATTCGTAGATCCGAAAAATATAAATAATATGTCCATGGATTTACAATTTAATGTAGAGTACAGATCTGGTCTTAGATTAATTTTCAACGAAGTAAGTATTTTAAATGATTTATACTCTATTAAATAGTAATTAAATCATAGAAAATGATTTATAACTCCAAATTTAGTAAAACCAATTTGCACTGTTTATTTCTAATCATATCTATCCAGGAAAAATATACACACAATTATTTGGTGTTGTTATATCAGATGATCTTGCAGAAAGCCTAAATTGCATTGTTAGAGTAATTAAATCATAGAAAAAGATCTAAAATTCCTTTTTCATGATTCAAATTGCTACTGTTTCTAAATTCAATTACCTATCCAGAAGTATTTAATTCGAAACTTAATATTACAGAAAAAAGTTAGGAGTTGAATTAGATTGAGTTAAACCCCTATTTAAATCAATATAGTTCATTAATAAATTGTTTAGATGCCTTGTCATCTGCATCATATGTTTTAATAGTGTTCAGAATACTAACTAATACCAGTGTAACATTTTAAATCATCATGCATGCATTTGATCACCAACGGTTAGTTGTATGTTTGTATTGTTGCTATGTTTGCATTTGTGTTGATTCGAATTATTTTGTCCTCGCGTTAGATTGTTCAGAGAGTGCGATTGCTGCAGAAGAATTCAATCATCACTCATAATACAAACATAAGCCAAGTTCCACCTCTTGTTCATATATTGTCCCAGTTTTGAACACTATGCATATTTTGCTCTTCAAAATAGTAGTATGCATGTGTAGGATTGTTTTGTTAGATCTACTTGGAATTTTTTGCAAATGCGATGATTTTGTAGTATGCGATGATAGTTCTTTACTTAGGATTTTCCTTCCTAGTAGGTTACCCCTGTTTTTGCTAAGTACTGCTTGCTATGCTATATATATGTAAAGTACCGTTGGGGGGTTCGGAAGACTGAAAATTTTCTAAGTATAAAAGGTCTCTCGAGCGAACCTTTTCCTCTCAAAACCCCCTTCAAAATAAAACTAAGTTTTCTTCTAGGAGGAATGGTTGTCGAGTCAACGAGCGGAATTTGGTGGAGGATGGTCACCCAGGAATCAAAGAAGTCTGCCATATTTTAGAATTCAGAAGCTTCCAGTGCAACCACAATACATATGGACTATGTCTTGGCCTAGTACTTAGTAGGAAACTTCACCGGGGTACCAACATTTGGAGGTTCTTGGTACGGTTGGATCCAGCTGGGAGAGGGGCTACTAAGGGAAAGCATCGCCATGGTCTTGTCTGTAAAAGGACTTGATCGTGGATTGTGGGTAAAGTGCACAAACTCTTGAGAGTATTGCAATCTGATCGATCTGCCGAGTTCATGGAAAAGAACACTTTGAGCATTTGAAGGATGGTGCATCTGAAGGATCTTCCTCTCCTTTTCCAAACTTAAAGTTGTCTAAAACCCCATGGCGTGCATAATATCGCTAATGGGTGGGATTTTGGGGACTTGGTGTGTCATATCCAAGTAACTTGGTGCGTAATATCCAAGTGCCACTTGGTGTGTAATATCCAAGTGTTAGGTTGATTGGACACTTGGTGCGTGATATCCTCGTGTTCCACTCGACCCTATACTACTTAATCAAATGTTTCAAAGTAGGGTAAAACTCTCCCTCTTGTATTCTTACTTCGAGAAAATTGGCTTTATGCAAATGAACCCCAAAGCCTAGTCCTAGCCTTGCATATAGGGTTAGTCTTATCCTTTCCTTGGTGTAATTTTCCAATACATTCAAAGTATTGAACAACTTGTTTGGCTGCACGTTTCATGTGCAGAATTTGGAGATCGTTGAAAGGTGCTAGGATCGTGGGTCTTCACTAAACCTTCCTATGGCATTGATGGGACTCCAAGTTGTATATATTATGCTTCTGTTCTAATAATGTAAACTCTAGATTATTCAATTCATCTAATAAATACTTGTGTTTTACATGATATTTCATCGATTGTGAGTTCTAGCTAATGATCCAGGGACTAGCATGTTAATCACAGGGACTTAAGATCCTTATCGATCCGAGGTCACTACAGATGCCCACCAGGAACTTGCGTGAAGCTAGAAAAAAAGTAATACTATTACACAATAGTTCACAATGGAACCCGCAAAACATAGATATACAACAACGACTCAATGACTCAAGAATAGAGATATATAGTACAAAGATCGAAATCACCTTGAAAATGATACACCTCTGAGTACTGATAAGATGCAAATGGGGCTAAGAGCCTTGAAGAATAACCAATGGCATTCATAACCCTGCCTAGGAGAAGTCGAAATGGTAACCTTGCTAATGTCATCAAACTTATACCTGTTAAAACAAAACTGCTGTTGATAAAGGGCAAAGGAAAAAGAGAGCGATCAGTACTAATGCCAGTACACGACACGTCTTAGAATTTAGTAGATCTCGCCTACATAGCTATGGTGCACTGAAGCAGCAGTGAAGCATTGATGAGTCCAAAATTGAAGCATATTTACCTTTTGTTTTTTCATAAATAGAGTAGGGATCTTTGTATTTCACCGTGTCTACGCGCTCTATTTTGTTCTTGTTTCATTAGGATCCCAAATCATGGAGTCATATATGAAAATATCAATTATTTCTGTCATATTTGTGTAACTATATAATATTTCTAAGTGATAAAAGTCATTTTATGAATTTACCTTCGCACCTAGAAGAATACCAAACAAGGAGGAAGCACCAGTACCGATAACAACCACTGGTACGGGCGGAGCCCGCCCGCACCATCGGCCCATACCAGGCACCATCATGACCGCCTCGTCAAATACTTTCTCCTAGCAAATACGAGAGGGGGATCCGACATTCATAGCCACCAGAAACCACGAAAAACACATCCAAGAGGGATATGAAGGAGGAACCTGGCTGGGACAAAATCCCAGCTGCTTCACGGATCATTGGAGGACACCGCATCATCCCCTTCATCATCAACCGCTGCATCTCCATTACCACCATTACCCCCATCTTTCATCTCTTAGATCTCTTTGTAATTCCAGATCCAATCGTGGTTTGCATTAGATCTGCTTTCATACTTTTACCCATTCATTTGATTATGATGATGTTGTTGATTGCTTCCATGAGTGAGCAGTTCCTTTGTTCTTGGGGAGATGGAGAAACCCTAGCACCATTATGACCTTGTAATAAAGATGATCTATTATTGTGTCAGTATGACTTGCTTGTCTATGATATAATTATGATTTTTGTTTGATCTCTCTCTCTATAGATGGTATGTGTAGTCGGTCGCATATCATTTGCCTTCAGGACTGAAGGGAGGGAGAAAGACTTTGGACGTGTCTTGGAAGCGTACCCGGAATGCCCCATGATAGATTGGCGCCGGATCATAATCTACACGGTCAAAGGAGGATTAAAGAGGGACTCCCTAAGCTAATTACGATATCCACAGGAAACCCTTAATTGCGGTGATTTGTATGGGTGACTGCTCTCAGACATTGCAGTGGTTATTTAGAGGTGATCTTACTCTTGGCTCAACAAAGTGGCTTCCAGCGAGCCTTATAGTGAATATCTTATTATCGGGCTCTCTCCACACATATCATGACACAAGGTGTATGTTATCTTGATTAACTATAACAACAATACTATGCTAGTGGTGTATCCTACATCCCCGAGAACGTTTTAGCCCTATTGAGTTCAACCACGCTTTCACACAAACTTGTTACTTGTTTTCTTTTACTTGTTTTAATTACTTTTCTGCAATCAACCATAAACCTTTCAAACACCCTTTACTTGAGACCAAAGACAGCTTGTAAGTATACTTTGGTAGAGAGTAACGAGGGGCATAAAGACCTTTACCAATAGCTCTCTATGGGTTTGATATGTTTACTTCGAAACTAGCTAGAATTGGTCTGTGCATTTGCAGTCATCAAGCATGCACTAAACAACCTACAGAGACTCGGTACAACTGTCGGCTATCCGAGAGGGATAAGAAAGACCTATTCGGGACCAACCTGATACTAACACCAAAAAATACACATCCTGGTATTTCCCCCTCGAGACCAAACGAGGAAGTTAGTCCAAGGAACTCACACTATTGGCAATTTTATTGATCATTCCATTGGAGTTGTCATAATTACTAGTCAGATATAGATAGCTTAAGTCATTCCAATAACACAAGTTGTTGGCACTTTTAATTAACCTATATGTTGTAGTTGCAATACTTACTAGGTGGTATAGATAACATGAGATACCCGAATTCCATCAGTTGTTGGCACTTCTATTTATTCATTCCACTGTAGTGGAGCTTATTACTAGTCATGCCAAAGTCAAAATTATAGCACTACTTTAGTTATAGTTGTCTATGGTCGAGACACTATGCTCCAAGTAGTCCATAACCGTGAACATGGCTTTTCGAAAAGATTTACCCTGTAGGGGTGCACAAATAGCAACACACGCACGATCAACCTCGGGAAAACCAAATAAAATGCAATGAGGCCTCATGACAAAGCATTCACATGATTCAAAAACTATTTTGGGGGGCCACCCCACTAAGCTACCCGCAACGAAGTTGGCCAGCCCTGAGACGGGCCCAGGGTTTGTGTCGATGGCTGTAAACGACTGGGAACCCGAAAGTGTGACTGAGCTTGTTGATACCGCGAAAATGTAGCACAATTCCTAAATAGTATAGGCGCTCCACACGCAATAGTAAATAAAGTAGCAAAGCATGGCATAAATACATGATAGTAATAAAGCCCCAAACTAGTTTGTGGCCCCCAAAAATAAGATGTGAATCAAGCTCAGGCTAAGGGGATTCATGGTCCCACATGTGGATAGTGTGATAGTCAAGGAACAGACATCAAGTACTCGGGGTCCTAGGGGACACAAGTGAGCGGGTGAAAACCAAATAACATATATTGCCCACCGGTGCCTCTGCATTAGTTACATCTATTTCCAACATTTTAATTATCAAGATGTAATTAGAACCATGATCATCTCCAATAGTAAGCATGTGGCAACCTCCAACAACTATGGTACTCGACGACTCGAACCAACACCTGAGCAAGCAACTACGACTCGCAAGGCTAACTGTCTACCAAACAACGGGCAATAGGAGGTGTCCAAGTCTATATAGAGGCTGCAAGGAATATAAATGGTATGGAAAGTAAAGCATCGCAACACAATATCAATAGATCAATAGGAGGAAGTAAAGACTATAAATGCAAAATAGGTAGAAAGGGGGAGATTGCTCGCCTGGGAAACATAGCCGAAGATTCATATCCGAAGAACTTGTCGATACTCACATCAACTCAACGGCCTAATCCATGAAGAAGCAAATCACTAAAAGAAACATCGTATGCACTACTTAATACTACGGCAAAAGATCGGGCATGATGCATGTATGATGTATGACATGGCAAAGGTGCGATGCAATTAGGCAATATAAAGAGGAATCGGGATCCCGACAATTAAATAGAAGGTTCAAGTTCTTTAGATACCCCACAATTTAAAGGTTGACTTAATAAGGCAAAACATGGCATCGGTTCGCTACACAAATTTAAATAGAGTCGATATGAGACAAGAATAGCCCACATATAGTCTCCATATTTAATTTTGAGATGAATCAGCTAAAAGCTCCCAAACCACATGATGAGATGCAAGCATGAATGATTTAAATGCAACAAGATATATGGATGGCAATTTATAAAGTAGGGCTTCGAAAAAAGGGTCACACATAGGGTCGAAGAACTTGGATGCGAGGGTGTTCGACGGGAGCGGTCTTTGGACTCTAGGTTCGGGGTCTTCGGGGTTTGATCTCTGGATTCGTGTAAAAGTGCTCGGTGATCCATGAGGGAGTTTTTGGAGTCCAGGATGGAGATCTTGCCATTCCATGTCGTCGATCTTTGGGTTCTGGCTTCCGATGACGGGCTTGGGTCATGGTGCTCTTTGGGATACATCGATGGTACTTCGGTTTCGAACTTCTCAGCCACAACGAACATACTCGAGGTAGCCGAACCACGTCTTCATCTTATCTATCTTGTTCATCTCGGGGGTCTCGAGCAACCACTCCAACATCTCCACATTGGCAACCACACACCCAACACCAATAGCCAAAACCGGAGCATAGGGAAGGCCCAAGAGGTACTACTGCTAGAGGTAGATGGTGGAGCACATGACGACAAGAGAGAGCACCGAGGTAGGGTGCTGCTGGGAGGTCGAGGCGGCGGGACATCGCGGAGGGGACGAACTTCTCGGGTGGCGGCGCAGGGTGGACTTGGAAGCGTCGCAGAGCTCGAGAGGAGGCGGTCGAGGCTCGACATGGAAGGCGCGCAGCATGGCGGCTCGTGGGGCCGAGGGTGCAGTGGCCGAAGAGGGTGGCCGGGACAAGCTCGACATCTACAGGGAGGTGACGTGCAGGGTGACGTCTTGACGCGAGCGGCGACCGAGGATAGGGTGAGGTCCATATAGCGGAGAGGGGCACGCGACGGACGAGAGGAAGCTTGGGGAGCGTGGCGAGGTCTACCTCGGGCGGCAGACACGGAGCGGAGGCAGCACTGCTCAAGAGAGCCGAAAGGAGGTGGCGGCCACAGGGAGGCGCGAAAGCAAGGGCTCGCTGGGGCCCGCTTCGATGGGCTCACCGAATAGAAGGAAGATGGTGGTGGGGCAGCAGTTGGAAGATCCAGAGGAGGAAGACGGCGGTCGTGGAGGCGGTGGTGGGGCCTAGTGTTGTGCTGCGCTAGATCGAGGGGGCGATGGGATCGTGACTTCGTGAGCGAGACGAGGTGAGCGTGTGTGCATGCATGCGGGGTAGGGACGCGTGTGTGTGGGGTAGTGCGGGTCCAGGGTGGGGAATGCGGGGATGGGTGGGTTCGTGGCGTATCGCGTCGTGTGGGTCGATGGTGTACAAGGTGCGTAGTTGTGTCGACAGCGTCGCTGCGGTGCACCGCGTGCGTGTCAGCACAAGTGGGTGGGGTGTTGAGGCTGCGACTGCGCGCGGATGCGAGTGCTGTATTGGCTGGGTGGGTTAGGTAGGGATGGTTTTAGGGTTAGGGTTACCAAGTGTGGGCCGATTTAGTTTAGATGGGGTAGTAGGTGGCCGACCGGGATTTTGGACATGGCGGCTGCCTCCCCCTAAAACACTTTATTTATTTTATTTTTAGAACACTCTTGCAAGTAGTTTTGAGGCAAAAAAATATCCAAGTAGACCCGGGTTTTTGGTTTAAAATAAAAGGGAGGAGATTAATATAGAAAACAAAATAGGGATTTTCGCAAAATAGTTTTAGGCAAACATAAGCATGATGTCATGATGATGCTCAAATACAATATGGCATGATGACACGAGCATGCGATCGTGATGACGCACAAAATAAAAACAACACATGATTTTCTAGTAGTGGTTTTACCCGAGGTGCTACAACCGACGAGCAGGTAAGCGGCGAGTCCTAATCCGGTGGATCGAGCTTATCTTCAGCAATTCTTATTCCACCGCTTCTCCGATATGTCGTCCTTATCTTCCGGTGTTGAGATCACTATAAGAGACACCTAACCCTAGCTCTTAGAGTTTAGATCTGTTACCGTGTTATCGTTCATAGTTGATCTGTTCGCATGTGGTCACTCCTAATAGATCTGGACCTTTTATGGTAGATTTGGTAGTCATTATTCATGTTGTACTTTGATGATTATCATGTGTTATTGTTAGGTTTGATTACTAATCTTATTTTCTTGTGTACTCCATGTATAAGCGCAATGATTGGAATTAAGATTAGTGCTAAAATTATAGTTCTTCTCCTTGTACTGAACACAATGCGTATCTCTGGTGCTATAGGAGAAGGTTGTGTCCCCTGATCTATCGGCAACCTCTGTGCTGCCTCTACGTTATGCGCTGATGCCTGATAAGGTGTGCAAAAATAAGTTGGCCATATCATGGCCAGCTTCTCTGTCCACCTTCGTCCTAAATATGGTCTGCCAGTTGATCTGAAAAGGAGGTTCAATTCATCGGGGATTTAGAGAGATGGACATGCGATCGATTGCAGATGATGTCTACAAGATCTATGGCCAAATAGTCACCCCAAACTAGGTGTACAACCACATGAGGCGTTTGAGAATTAGGTGGATTCAGATGCTCATGATCAAAAGGCTTGAGAACGTTCTCTGGGTCGAGGAGATCTCTGCTATCATGACGGACGATGACTATTACTATACGCACATCAAGGTTTAATAAATTTGCACTTGCATCAGTACGTTGAGTAGTTGTAAAGCCCACCTATGAACTATACATGTTGAACTAAGTGTGTCCTCATGTAGGCTCAGCCGAAGGACATAGAGTTAATCAACAAGTACATTGAGAACTATGCTCAGATGAAGATGATCTATGGCACTTGTATGTCCACTGCGTACATCTCTCTAAATGTGATATACCGTGCTCTAAGCCACCTGATGGAACACAATGCACATGCAAGCATGTATCTTGCCACGACCCCTGATCGCAGGATGAGTTGATTCATGGCTTTCCTAAACAAGCACTACTTCTGAGTAGCCGACTATGGTGTTCTACTATGATGTATATTTTGGTTAGGCTGATGAAATTTTGTTGCGGTGACCCCTGAACTTTGGTCTGTATATTTTGGGATGTGGTATTCAGTTATAACCTCTCTGTTTGTGATGAACTTGTGATGCATCACGGGCAATTGTTTGTGAGCTCATGGTGTAGCACATACATCCTTACTAATTATGTTAATTCAGTCTTAAGCTAGTTGTTCTCTAAATTTCAAATGTCTAAACTTTGTGGCGTGATGTCTTGTTGTAAGGGGTAAGTTCGCCAAACTAGCAAGAAGGTAAGTATATCAGCGGAATGTAACTACCCAAATGAGTACTAAATTGATGAAAACCAAGAAAACAACTGGGGCATGGCTTCCGAACCCATGGAGAAATGAGAATGTACTGAATCAAACAAAATGCCCTCTAGTCACAAGAGGTTGCATTGACGCGCGCAGTTTCAGTGGAATCATGATCTCCAGGTGCATCTAAAGGGCACGAGCAAGCAAACACGCCCTTAGCCAAGCAAGGCTTTCCTCGGAAAAGAGATCCTGATATTTTGTATAAACTATATTGTTGGTTGACATAAAAAAAATCGATTGTGCAAGTTCTTCTCGGCCACTCGCTCTGTCCATATAGAAACGGCCCAATCCAAATTTATGGCTCAATTTAACCTTACAATTGACTAATAAAGTTGTATGCCATATAATTATTCAGTGGATACACATATGAAAATATTTCCAAATAGTAAGACAGCATGAAGTTGGATCCACTCGGTAACTGAAAAACGATGCCTTGTTCTAGCATGTGACTCAAAGGATTGTGCTCCCGTGCCAACACATAGGGTGGGGGAGTGCCCCCCACCCCCTTGAGCACCTTCTTTATGGAAAGGCCTATTTTTTCTAGGTTCGTGTGTTTTTATTTTGGTTTTTGTCTTACCAGATGTTTTCTCTATTTCTTTTCGGATTTCTCTTCTTTTTTATTTTCCTTTGATATTCTATTTTCTTAAGAGTTACAAGTGGGCAACCCGCGTAAGCCTATGAAAGTAGAATTTAGTTCAAACTAAACTAACTTACTAAAAAAACTACAACTAGCTAACTAAATATGACTATGAAGCGGCGCAGTGGGGTGCCGCTTTGCACCCTAATTTTCCAAAAGTACCTGCGTTTAGGGGTTTTTAAAAGACACTAGCACACACATGAGATGCCATAAATAAGGCAAAGAGAATTTCAGAATTTATATTATGGGCCAAAATCCCAAAAGAGTAAATACCTCAAATCTTACCGTTACTAGAGACCAACTAAATATTTATTATATACGAATTCACGTGAAGGAATATTTATCATGTACGAATTCAGGTGAAGGTGTCTGGGATGAACCATCTTGGATGTGTGTTTTCTTAGTAGTGCCACGTGAATAGTTCTTACTATCTTATAAATAAATAACTCACAAATTAACTCGACATACTAACTCGACCAATGACCAATAATCTAAGTTTTGACTCAATGTAATATCTACCTCACATACAAGTTTTCGCCTAGTTAGAGCCTGAACTTTGATTGCCTATGCTGACTTACGATAACGTAAACTACAAAGTGAATAACCAATAGGGTATTCTTCTCAAAAGGCGTTGTAACGCATACCTGTCCTAGCGTATCTGAAAACAAGTTCAACAATGCAATTATTTTAGACTTATGGAATGCAGGTAGTTCTCTGGCTTTAAATGCATGGCAACACCACCCACAAATTGCAGTGTCACATGCGGAAATGATGAACCAATGCTAGCCGAGAGGCAATACATTTGTGTAAGAGATTCAACATATTAAGTGATAACTAATAGTAGTTGTTATTTTCTTTTACATTTTGAAGCTAACGTACCTGCTAGAAGGAACAAAACAATGTTGATCGCTTCTCTAGAGTGTCGGGTTTATCGTGGGAGAGACTGCAGCAACTATCTACAAAAACCAAACTATAAGAATAAATAGGATTATTTTAGTAATGTAGGACGGTCATATATTGCTCATAATAGCTCAATAAAATATTGAGTGCATCTATTTTTATCATACCGCACTAACAAACATGTCGTACATTTCATCCGCTAGGTATGCTAATGATATCCCTTTTTGAAATGGGGGAGATCACCCGGACCTCTACATCCAAGAGATGCAAGCAACCTATTTTATTAGATTATTCACAACAACTTACAATGAGGATTACAAAGACCAAACCTAAGCTCACCAAAAAAACGATGGGTCGCTAATCCTACAACATTGATAAAGAGGTGTCCATGAACAATGCCAACACTCTCACATCACACCAATGCGATCATCTAAAAACTGATGGCCTCGACAAGTCATCCAACGGCAAGCAAATGGCACAAATGGTCTGGCAGACCCTCATCATGTACCAGCATACACGCTCCAACAGTCCTCACCGCTGCCATATTCCGCATACCCATCTTCTAGAGAGATCAAAAATAATGACCTTGTGCGGTCTATTATTGAGTCCGCAAAAGTTAGGTATCCAGCTGATGGAGTAAAAACCGAGGAATCCTCGGTTTTTTAGCATTTACATAAATGCTCTCCAAATTCAATAAGTAATAATCCCTATATTTCATTTGAAAAGTTTAGGCACGAAGAGTGAAAGTATAAGAGTTCCACCACTTCTTGTTATGACAAATTGTTGTCCAATGGTCCTCTAAATCTAACTTACTATTGGTGTTACAAGTTAGTTAAGTTATTCTAGACCACTTTAATTAAATGCAAGGAAAAATGCTGGTTATACGACTAAATTTTAAGCCACTCTACATATCTTATGAAAATCGCTAGTCACATGATGTGTTAAGTTCATATATATCCTCTTGTTGGCATGTACTGGATCATATGTCCTAGCACTCTATAAGACCCAAATATAGTATCCAATGCTTATGGATTGTTCACATATATAAGGAAAGAATGCATACTGAAACCTGGGATAATTTTCATGACAAGAATGCATACTGAAACCTGGGATAATTTTCATGACAAGAAACTTACTGTCTCCAAAGGTGCGCCGAAAACAAGGACGCCCCCTCCATGTGATCTCTCCGTACAAAGAGAGAACACCCTTGATCAGGGTCGGTCCATAGATTCTGTTGGCCCTAGGGCAACACAACATAAAAGGCCTCTCGTTTTAAGCAACAAAGTTTCATTGAGGGGGGCAATCCCTACTTCAGAAAATTGTTTAAATGTATCTTTAATATTTATGTTTATAACACTGATAGGGTTAATTATTTTACTGTGAGTTAGTTGCGAGCCCGATAGAAAAATAGACATGCACACAGAAATATATTGGATTCTGATAGCGTGGGTATTTCTTATCCGATATGGTTTATTTGGACATTCTTGATGGAAGCCAGCAACCATCCTCTTATCTCGTCCCTATAATTTTTGGGTGAGTTTACGCATGCTTAGCATTTTCAAACGCTATCATATATTTGGAAGGATGATATCTAAATCACATCTATTCACGGGATCGTAGATTATCTTACCAATTTCTTTGCCACGCATGTGCAAATTCAAGTACGAGAAACTGACAAGTGAAGCATTTGATGGCATTTTTATATTTGGGCCATCACCAAAACCCTTCATTTCATATATATGCTCACTTGGACTATCATCTAGGGGAGGGATGGCCCATAGGATTGGGCAGAGGGGCACTCGCCCTGGGCCTCAAGGAGGTAAGGGCCCCGACCTAAGACTTGTATGTGTATCTATATTTATCTTCAACTATTGACATCAAACAAGGTGAAATATTTTTATAAAATATAGATAACCCAAGATGCAGCCTGCTATGTTAATACTCTGACTTCTCTCTTTCCCCAAAAATTACTCAAAAAATTTGCATAGAAAAAAGGGGAAAGCATATTCCATTTAATAAACCCATGAAGATATATCACTTAGTTTCGATCAGAGGGAACAACAACAACATCGCCCCAACAAATACTTCATCATTTCTGAATATTTTTCCCGGTGCCACCATTTCCGTGCCTTCTCCAAATGTGTAGAATAATACCAGCCCTCATGTGCCTCTAGAAAACTGTGAGTAATCATTAGTGGAGATTAACAACACAATCACATAACTATATCATTCTGCAACCAGCTCTCCTTTCATTCCCAATTGTTCTACTTGTTCCCATCATCCATCTTGTAGAGACTATTTCATCTTTTTATTAATTCAGTGCCTAATATGTCTACTCTTTTACTCATTTTTGCATATAAAAATATGATTTTGTTACTTCTATAATTTTATGGGCTAACCAGAAAATAGAATATTTGGCTAGAAAATCCCAAAAAAATAGAAACATCTGGCCATAAATTAAACAGACCTGAAAATCACCACCATCAATCCTAATAGACAAGTAATTACCCACCCATGCCATAAACTTATTTTCCGTTACCCCTTAAATCTGAATAGACAAATCTATCGAGGTTGCTAGCTCCCCAACCTCATGCACCGCCACACCAGCCCTAGGTGACTAAAAAAGATGTAGTCCGGTGCCATTGATTCAACTCGATCGATCCCATCATCCCCCACCCTTCTTTTCCGATACTTCATCACAATCCCACTCATGGAGTCCCCTTGCGATCATGTTCATGCATTCCGGTCTCTCATGTACCCAATCATCTTGGCATGATCCTCACCAGATGAGAGCGGATAAAGAATTCCCAGTGAGACAATCTACCAGTAGGTTAGTGCAATTGAGGTTGGCCTCCTTCCTATCAGTCTTACTGCAAATTATGCCATGGGTGTGCGTGAACGTCCGATCCCTTTGTTATATAGCTTGCGTTGGATAGAATTAGTGGATATAATGGTTTAAGCATGATCCCTCCTACTAATGAAAATGGATAAAGACATCCAAACTTCCACTTCAAGGGCATGGCCAAAAAGGCTGGTTCAAGAATTCCTAGACATTTTTTTAGACTAAAAGGGATCTCTCCCCAGTTCCATTAATCAAAATGAAACTTACAGAGTTCAGTAAACCAGAAAACTACAGGTAGCAGAAACAAAGAAACAAGTCTACTTCGGCCTATCAACTGCCAAACCACCAGCAGACCACGAAGCCGAAAACAAAAGTCGGGAACCCAACCAACTGCAAAACTATTTAGCTAAGTGAAAACCAGCATAGGACCAAGTGCAAAAACTGACATATTACAAAACCATCTGCCTTTTTTGCTATCGGGACAACACTCATCAAATCACCACATGAATCAAATCACTCTGCTCAGGGTGCTCACGAGGGTGCTCCAGCGATGCTTTCCCTCGTAGCTCGAAGATGCCGTGGTCTTCCAAGAGGAAATCCACCCAAAGTCCACACACTTCAGGGTGTTGGGAGGGGCAGTGGAGTTTTCATATTTTGCATCATCTTGGTCATGAAGTGCTCGATCAATCCCCCTTCCAAATCTTTGAAAGGGACCTCCCAATTCCTCAGATAAAGCAGAACCAGGCGCCAGACCTATTTCATATTAATCCAAGTAGTTCTATTAAAAACAATGCTATTTCTATTATTCCACAGCGCCTAGAGGACTGCTGAAGTCACAACATTAAAATGCAATAACCTTTTGTTAGCAAGCCATTTTGAAGCAATAGATTCATAGTTAATGACATGGATGTCAAAAACTTCCGCTACATCCTCCCAGAGTTGCCTAGCTACAATACAATCAAATAGGAGGTGTCTGATAGTTTCTATCTCTTTGCAAAGCTCACATTCCAAAGGTTTCGATATCCCCTAGCTCGCAAGTTTTCTCTAGTCATTATCTTATTCTGTGAAAACAACTAGAGGAAACATGGATTCTTGGGGGAATTTTTAGATTCCAAACAGCATGAAGATAGACAGGTATAACCCCTCGAAAATTAAACCAAGCATACATTGATTTGGAGGAGGACACCCCATTAGTTTCATATTGCCAGATGAGTTGATCCTCAATATCAGAGAATACAATTGTCCTAGCAATGCTTTGCAACTCAAACCACTTAACCATCATTTCCTCAGAAAAAGTCCTCCTAAAATCACATCTTAACTGAGTACCATCCCAAAGATCAGCAATGGTTTTGGTTTGTTGGTTGGAGATTATATACAGATCCCAAAACTGAGAAGCTAAGGGTGAGTTTCCAAACCAGATATCTTCCCATAACCTAGTTTTCCTACCATTACCTACATGCCATTTATACCCAAACTTAATGGCTCTAGTAGCCCACATAACCCATTTCTGGAAGGTAGAAGGATGAGTTTCCTAGCAACACAAAATATTTCGATTTTTTGTATTGTATTTAGCATCTACAACTCCTCCATAGAGGACCCTCTCTTTGGATATATCTCTTAACCCAAGACCCTATCAAGCATAAATTAAGATCTTGTTGGTTGGGAATTCCAATTCCTCTAAAATCTTTCTTCATGCAGACTGAAGGCTAATTAGCCAAATAAATCTTATGATTTCCGTCCTCATCATTCCAAAAGAAATATGCCAGTTGAGTGTCAATCAAACTCAAGGCCCGTTTTGGAAATTTGAAGAAGGAAAGGAGATATATAGGAATACTAGCCAGGCAGGCTTGGATAAGGATTCTTTTGGCAGCAGAGGACGATAGTTCCCCCTCCAACTAGTAATCCTTCTAATAATGCTTTCTATCAGAGGTTGTAAATCCTCTCTTCTCAGTTTAATATAGTGAAGAGGGATACCTAGGTACTTAACAGAAAAGTCTCCAGCCACACATTGAAAAATATCAATGAAAGGTTGGAGTTCCTCCCTAGACATATTAATTGGAATTAACTCACTCTTATGGTAATCAATTCTCATCCCTGAAAGCTGTTCAAAACATGTTAAGATCCATTTAAGGTTAATAGCTACCCTACCATCATACTCTAAGAATAACAAAGTATCATCTGCATATTGCAGACATGCTACACCACCAGGTAGGAAGTTAGGACATAGTCCTCTAATCAGCCCATGTCTAGCTCCTTTCACCAACATTTTGACAATACATCCACATAAATATTAAATAAAAGGGGAGTAATAGGATCCCCTTGTCTTAGCCATTTACCTATCAAGAAGAAGTCACTCCCAGTATCATTTACCTTGACACCAACTGGCCCTCCTTGGGTGACTTGTCTAATTAGTCTAATGAATTGAGGACAAAACCCTCTAGCTTCTAGGATCTCATACAAAAATTCTAAATTAACTCTATCATATGCTTTTTCATAGTCAATCTTAAAAACAATCCCTTGATGTTTCTTCCCGTGAACCTCATGAATGATTTCATGGGCAGTGAATACACTCTCAAGGATAAATCTACCTCTAATAAAATCAGATTGTTGGTCATCTATAAGCCTAGCAATCGCAGTAGCTAGTCTATTAGTCAAAACTTTGGTAAAGATCTTAAAAGAGCAATTCAACAGACTAATTGGTCTGAAATTTTTCATACTCCTAGCATTATCCTCCTTAGGGATAAGGGTAATAATAACAAAGTTTAATCTATATAAATCTAATTCATCTCTATTCCTAGCATTAAACATATTTAAGAGATCAAAAGAAACAACACCCCATAAATGCTGATAAAACATAAAGGAAAGCCCATCAGGCCTAGGAGCCCCATCAGAATAAGAACTAAAGTTAGCTTCCTTAATTTCCTCTAGAGTAAAGGAAGCCACCAAAATCTCATTTTCACTATCACTAACTTTCTCCTCTTCAGAAACGAAATCTTGTCTCAGTCTAATGTCAGGCCTATCCTATTTACTAAAAAGCTCTTTATATTAATCAGTAGCTAATTTTAACATGTCCTTTATATCAGTAACATGGCCTTTTGGACCATCTAAGACATGTATAAGCTTTTTCCTACGCCTTTGATTAGCTATTGCATGAAAATAAGTTGTATTTATGTATCCTTCTATAATATCTCTATCTCTAGATCTTTGCCTAGCTTTTGTCTCTTCCATAATCCAATAGCTATTCATTTCCTGCATAATGAAGTCAAATCTAATCTTTTCATCAGTAGAGAGAATATGAGATTCAGATTTAATATCCAAAGAATAATATTCCTCCATCAGAGCTTTTTTGTGCTTCCTAATATCAGCCTCTAAATTAAGACTCCATCCTTTAGCTAATCTTCTAAAAAGCCTAACTTTAGCTTGCGAAATATCCAGGACATTAGTACTATTTACCTGCAAGGCCTAGGCTTTAGCAACTATATCCCTAAATTCTGGCCTAGGAATCCACCATTTCTCAAATTTAAAACTACTTTTCTTAGGGAAATGACCCTCTCCAGAATCCCAGATGATTGGTGTATGGTCACTCCCTACCCTAGCTAATGCCCTACCATGTGCAAGGGGAAAGTGAGCTTCAAACTCAGTAGTGCGGAAAATCCTATCAATCCTACTCATAATCAGTTCTTCCTGATTATTCCCCCAAGTAAAAGATATATTAGATAAACCAATTTCCATCAAGGCCCACATTTCCATCCAGGCATTGAATTTATTGGCCCATCTAAAATCTATATTATGATTACTCTTATCCTCAATAGACCCCACTAGATTAAAATCCCCTCACACAAGGGCATGACCTTGCCAATTGAGGAAGAGTTCATGTAGTACAGAAATGAATTCTTCTTTCCTATCCTCATATACAGAACCATAGACAGTAGTGATTCTATATGTGAAACCATCTAGATTGTTCTTAAATATAACACTAATAGAAAAGGTCTTGATTTCCCAAGACAAGATCTCAAACAAATCTAAATTAACTCCTCCCAAAATCCTACCAGCAGTACCAACAGAAGGAAGGAAATTCCAAGCAAAATTTCTATTTCCTAAAATGGTTTTTATAAAAGAATTACTATAAGTGTCCTTCTTAGTTTCCTAAAAACTAATAAAGTCTAGATTAAGAGGGACTAGATTATCTTCTATATATTTCTTCCTGTCAGCGGCAGAAAGACTTATACTATTCCAAAAACCTACTAACATTTACCTACTTTCCGGGGGTGCTTGCCTCGAGATTTCCTAACTACTTCAGTCCAATTATCAGGTACACCATCTAAATTATCTAGCTTTGTGTTACTATCAAGATTAACTATATCCAATTGTTTACTATTAGGATGGTGATCTATTTCATTAATTTCTAGACCAATAGTAGTAGTCATATCATCTAATTGATGAACCTCAAGAGACTGGAAAGGATTCTGGGACATTATACCTTTCATCCTTTTAGGAACTTCTAGATTGACCACCTTCTTTCTTTCCTGTGCTTTCTCAATAATGTTTTGAGACCTATCAATTCTGTTGCTCTATCTGGTTGGCTGCACAGGACCCCACTTTTTCTGTTTCTTCTGATAGCCTTGAGTAATGTCATCAGCATTCATATCAATGTCACCAAAGCTTGGCATAATATCATCAGGGAGTTGTGGTATTTCTTGCCTCAAAGTTTGATCTTCATCCACCAAGTGAAGTTTCTGATCCAAAGACAAGTATCCATGTTCCTCCTCATTCCAGAACTTATGCACCTCAGAATTCACCAGTGTGTCTCTTGGAGATCTATCCCAGACAAAAGCTCCTCCCATGTCAACTAGACCTTTTTGGATCAGCAGTTGAAAAACAATAGAAGCAGTAGTAGGAGCCCCTTCTTGTAGTCCCCTTGTCCAGCTTTTATTAGGCTGGCTGACAAAGGGAGTGAAAGAACTACCAGAACCATTTACACCTCTATTCTGCCCTCCATTCTTATCTCCAAACCTACCCTGGTCTGATTGGCCTTGCTGATTAGCACCCCTAGACCATTCTTTCTTGTTCCTATCCTCTAGCTCATCACCTAGCAAATCATCATCCTGAAAATCTTCAGCTTCTACCAGATCCACAATGAAACCCAACTGGCATAAGTGACCATGAAAGTCAAATAGCCTACTGGAAGGCAGTTTGCTAGGATCCCTGCATCTAATTTTCACCCTCACTCCTTTGGCATTATTCCTAAAGATGCTAAATCAATCTACATCCTGGAGAATCCCACAGACTGAAACAGCTTGGTCCAAGATGTTCCACTCACACCACTTTGACTGTAAACCTGTAATCTTGATCGAAGATTCAGATAAGGACTCAATAGGCTCAGGGTCTTCATTCCAGGCCTCAACTTTTACCCACACCCCTTCTTTAATCAGAGAAAAGTTTGGATAGCCTATGACCTGCTCAACATTAATATGGGGAGGGAACTTCATAAGAAAGGAACCACTATAGCCCAATTCCCTGATCTGCCAAGGCCAGCTGGTTTTGTATATCTTGGAGAACTTAGCTGCTAATTCTTCTTCAGAAATCTCTCCCTCTTCAACTAGCACCACTCCACAGTTTTTGTAGATGTAACTGGATTAAGAATCACCTCAGGGGATTCAATGTGCTAAAACCTCAGTCCTGTAGCTCCACTTCCCATATACTTAGCAACCTGATTAGGTCTCTTCCTGACAGGGCAAGTCCTCACTGAGTGCGCTAAAGACTTGCAAATATAACACATTTGTGCTTTGTAACAAGAGGCTTGATGGTGTCCAGGTTCTCCACAACACATGGAGATGGTGTCAATGTAACTCATCTAGGGAGGAATTAGACCAGTTGAAGAACCTAGAGGATTTTGTTCTTTTTGAGCCATAGGGACTTTCTTCTTCATTTTTTGGGGCAGGCTTATTCTTACTTGGCTGGTCAATACTCTGAACCTGATCTTGCTGGTGGGAATTATTCTGAGGTATCACCTACTGGTTGGAATGCATCCCAAAATGTTTGGGAGGAGGAAACCCATGGAAAGGCTAAGGGAAACCCCAAGGGGGAGGCATGTTACCTAGATGAAACCCAAATTGAGGTTGATTGCGTAAGAACTTAGGCTGCATCTAACCAAACTCAAAGTGAGCCTGCTGCTGTTGCATCTGACCAGGTTGATTTGGTTGCTCCTGCCAGCCCTCCTGACCAGAGTTCCCAGGCTTCCCTCTCCCTTTGCCCGTTCCACAATTAGCCATTGTTCCTGTTCTAATACCCAGCAAAACAGATTCAGGTTCAGATCCTTCAGCACCTAGACACTGTAGGCCTGAAGTCTCTTCTACCAGCGAGAGCGGATAAAGAGGAACCCTAGTTGTAAGAGCCACCCTCTGCGATTTGTCGCTATACGGTGAGATCTGTAGCCGAACCAGTTGTGGCTATGGGCTTGAGCTCCCAGCTGTCTCGGGTCAGGTAAGACATGATGGAATATTCCAGAGTTGTTCAAAAAACCCTATCTCTTTGTACCCATCCACGCTCCCCTCCCCACTATAAGCTAGGCCCCACCATAGCGTGAATTTCCTCCCCCTTCGCTGCACAACAACAGTCTCCCGCGCAGCAGGAGAAGTAAATCCAACTGCTATTTTCGCTGTGTCTGCTTCGCGAAGAGCTCTAGTGTCTAGACAATCACCTGAGTTTGTGTCCCTAGCTGTAGAAGGGCCACCAACCGTCATCTCCTTGATCGAGAATTCTGGCTCCATCTGAATCGGGTCTCAATCCTACGAGAGCATATGCCTTGCCGATTATTCCACAAAGGAGAGAGGAGAAGTTGCTCTCCGAGGCCTCCCCCCTCTTCCTAAACTGAACCTAAGTCCGAGATCCTGCTAACTGACGAACTGAAGCTAGAATAGGTGCTGGTGTCATCACCTTTGAAAGTGATTTCAGACTCCACTTCTTCCTCGGCCGAAAACGATGCCTCTGAACCGGCCACTCTTCTGATCCCCTCAGAGCCTCTGCCTCCAATGTCAATGGGGCCAAATGAGCCGATGCAGAGACCAAAAAGCGGGGAGGACCTTCCGAGGCCCTACCTTCTTATGGTTCGATCGCGGCCTGCTTGCTCCCCAATTTGACACTTCGTCAGAGAGATCTGAAATGGATCGCAGGTGTCCCCCTTCTTTGATTCCCTTCCTCAGCATCCCTCCTGGATCCTTGGAGCGTGCCATTGCTCGAGATCTCCTCGCCCTCATCGCTGAAGATCGCTAGCGTCAACCGCCTAGCAGCCCCAACTCTAAAATCCAAGTGTCTCACGAATGACAGGGGTCTCGACAAGTCCTGAGCAGGCGACATGAGATTGGAATAGGTAGGAGATGACCACGTTCTCGCCACGTCCCTCATACCTTGGCCCTCTATGGGGGGTGGTCGAGCCAAACCCGCCATGAACAGGACCTCGGGCTAGGACAAGTGTCGCGAGAGAGGGGGAGGCCATCAGCCTCGGGTTCATTCTGGGTCTCTAGTTTTTCTCGTCCCTAGCTGTCAATTCCCTGGACATTGACTCCAGGTCCTTGGTCGCTAGGGAAATTTGACCTGGTGAGCTCGTGAATGAGCTAGGTACAGATACCATGGAATCAAACATCCATTTGGAGATGAAGGCGCCATGGTGCCAGAAAGTTTGTGATGCAAAATTTAATATGCTACCGTTTAGAAGGATTCATTACCCTATCTTGTGGATGCGCGGACAACAGGGACGTGCCGGTGGCACAGGATAATTTCACTCACGGCTGGGGATATGGCGTAGACTGCATGTGGATGTGTCCGGCCAGGTGCATCCTGACTGCGACAGCCAGGCCTCTCCAGCTCTTCTCCGGGTGTTGCACCACGGCGAGGGAAGTGGAGGCTTGCGGGGACGAAAGCTGGGGCGGCACGCTCTACATTCTGGTGTCGAGACCTATTCAGTTCTTCTTCAGACGCAATGCTGTGGTGATGGCAGTGGACGAGCGAGGGGCTGCGCGCTGGGACAAAAGGACGGGGAAGAAAATTTGTCGACAGGGGTGGCCTCTCCCGGCGGCCCCAGTTATGGCTATACTCCACCGCCGGTGGTGGTCGTTGTGGGTGAGGTGTGGTGGGGCCAGAGGGGGAAGGGACAAGGTCAGGGAAAACGACCACGGGAAAGATGATTGTTTTTTTTGTGCAAGACGGGAGCAAAGGTAGAAAGAGAAGGGACTGCCGACTATGGGTCAAGGGTATCTCTAACCGATCTCTAAAATCGGTTAGGTTAGAGGAGCAAAAATAAGCAGCGTTGGCACCTAAATGAATTCGGTTAGAGGAGTAAAATTATACTCATCGGAGGAGTAGACGTGTGGCCGACTCCTAAATTTACTCCTCTGAGGTCACTTCTAAAAGAACCTCCCACCTCCCGACCCGCCGCACCCATTCCCGCCGGTGTCACCGCCGACGACCCCCATACCCCGCCGCCCCCACCCCGGTCCCTCCGTCTCCCTCCGGCCTACCTCTCAGTCCCTCTGTCGCCTCCCACCATCGCCGAAATCGATGGGGAGACCTAGTTTTCGCCAGCCGCCGCCCTGATTTGCTCCAAATCGGGCTCGTTGGTGTCAATTCGTCGCAAGCCGGAGCCGGCGTGGCCTCCGGTGACCAGGGCAACTCGGAGTTGGCTCCCAGGAGGCCGGCCACCACCGATGTTGCGATGCGGCTCGCCCCTCCTCCTAGCCCACCACAGATACCGCGCGGCCGACGGTTGCCCTTGCCTTCCCGCCGCCCACAACGGGTTTCGTCTACGTGCGAGCCCTCTGGCCGGAGTTGGAGGATGCAGGGCCGGCGTCCGTCGATGCTGCTGCCGGAGATGGATCGTCGGCCGCAACCAACACAAGACGAAAAGGTGAATTTTTTCCTCTTTTTCGTCATGTAAAATTGGAGCACAAGAAGCCATGGCTTATTTGATTTTTGTTACAAATGAAGTACTAGGACTTCTACATGGACCGAGGATCAAGACAATGAGTTGTATTTTGCATGGCAACATCAAAGTCTTGTAGATGACGCAATATACGAAGCGAGTGGTGTTCGTCTGCCATTTCAACTCTTTTGGAGGAAAATTTCATAAGAATTTCAATGAAAAGACAATCGGAGATGGTAGATCGCTTTCATCGATGTTAAATAGATGGTACATTCTTATTATGCGTTCTAATGCATAACAAGAATACTTTGGTTTGTACCGGTTTCCATCGGGTTGTATCGGTATCTAATGGGAGAAATATGTACTCTCTATATATCAATTGTATCGAGTTGTATCGGTATCTATTTTAGGTGTATCGGGATGTATCGTTATCAAAACCTATGACAATATATATGATAATATATGTGTTTGTATCAACCTATTTGTATTGCAAATGATGAAAAATAGTTTTACTCCTCTAAAAATAGGGGTTCGGTTAGGTGTCGACCACTTACTCCTCTAACCGATTGGGGATCGGTTAGAGATGCCCTAATACTCCACATTGTTATAAGGGTTAAAACCAACGAAAAAAATAGCGCGCTATTTACTTTTGCGTTGCCTCTCTCCAAACGCTACGCAAGTTATAGCGCGCTAATAGCGTGCTATTTTTCAAAATAGCGTTTTGCAAAATAATAATTTTTTGATAGATATAATCTATATACTAAGGATTTCAGTAGCTAAAAAGTTGTGCAAAGTAATACATGCGTAGCCAATTAACCAGTGAGATGACCAAATGACAGAGTACGGTTTAAAATGATCACCAAATTCAAAATGAAAGACATATTTTTTCCAGACAGTCACATAAGGTGGTCGTGTTCCTTCAAGAAACCAGTACATCTACACAGCGTTGCATCTACATCACTAATTCTCCATCACTACATCTACAATATTAAATGCTACATCAGTATATTTTGGTGCTCTCCGAGATGGAGGAGAAGTGGAGATCCGCGGGGCTGAAGCTAGGCGGGGCTTCGCTTGCTGCGGCATTGCTAGCTCCACTCCTTTTGGTCGGGACGTGCCGGATGGAGGCGGTCGGCCGGCCGGAGCTGGAGGAGATGAAGGGAGATGCTACGGCATGCAGTCGCCACCACCGTCGCATGGTGGGGAATTGGATGCGACATGGGGCTGGGAGTTGGGTAAGCTAGCTTTGTTGACTCGCGCGGGCTGAATGGGCCATCTGCCGATATTTTCAAGTTTTTTGTAGCGCGCTATTACGTTATAACGTATAGGGTGTTTAGCGTCATTTAGCGCCGCTAAAACGTCAATAGCGTCATAGCGAGCATATTATGCATAGCGTAGCGTCTGCCTCCCGAATACGCTATAGCTCGCTATAGCGCGCTATTTTTTTCATTGGTTAAAACAGAAAACTATCAGGATATACCAAACCATCGAGACCATAATAAACCTTTTCTCTCTCTACTATATAATTTGTCTTGGGAAGGTTTTCGTCATCGCACTTCGTCCGTCTCGAGTTACCTCGTCCGTCGTGCAAGTTTCTTTTGGGACATCTCAATATCTCTTCGGGTCGTATCCAGACTTGATGGATTTCCATCGATTGAAATTGGAAGAGGACATTGTTACAGACTCAGATCGATACAATTTCCTAAATATAGCTTCTACCATTGCCTCGCGGGCCCAGGGTTAGACAACTTTGAGCGAATATAGCTTCTATCGTTGCCTCGTGAGGCCAGGGTTAGACAACTTCTGCTCAGGAGCGCCTCGCTTCGGATCTACTCCCACGTCTAGCGCTTTGGCCTGGACGCGCCTAACGACAAGCAAAGCTCAATCTCTATGGTGGCGCAGCCCGGGCGAATGGAGGCAATATGGGCTCGCGCGGAGGCGTGCATCTCCAACCTCCGTAGTCTGGTTGCCATCAAAGATGCTCGGAACAATGTGTGTAACATGGTTGACAAATTTACATCCAGGAGTCGCGTAGACACATACAATCACTCAGCTAGATTATGCAAAGCGAAAAATTTATCTTTCATGTTCCATTTTCGACAGTACTGTCCATCGCGACTTCAAGGTTCCAAGAACGGGTCCATGCACTAAAAAGAAAGTTTTACCAAGCAAGAACTCACTCATGGCAAATTGGCAATAAACAATCTCGTCAGTCACCACCCCCACGTGTACAGTCCTGTGCATATCACATCGTCAGTAAAACTAGCAGCGCACGTCGCTGTGCCGGGCGGGCACGAAAACGACGCTGCCAGGACAATGCTATGCACTTCCACTGTCCCTCCATCATGCAGGTTAAAGAGATGGGAGAGGCTTGTGGAAGAAGCCTGCCCAAGGACTCGTCTGTTTGCACCTGTCGTCTACCTCTGTAGCCTGTAGGTAGCTTTATGTATCGTCGTTGCTTTCGTTGGTGTGTTTCGTGGCTTTGCTTTGCGGTTGCCATCGCTTTCTCTTACTTTAATTTTCAAGGATCACGTGAGGCTGGGAGACGAATGGAGAGGAATAAATTAACGGACAAGCTATACATCGACGGTGGCTGGTTGATATATGGTGATCAGGGAGAAAAGATTGCGATCCATCGATCTGGCAATGAGCCAACGGTAACACAACACTCGTATGGCAGCAAAAGCTTTGGTTGGAGTTCTGGTTAATTGGAGCGGTCTGATCCGTCTTGCTAGAAGATGCCATGCCGAGAGAATTGTTGAGTGAAAACAGCTACTAGTACTGTATAAGCGAAAGCATATACACGAATGTGGAGTCTGAGATTTATCCGAATATGCTCATCCGTACACGAATGTGAGTTGAGGTCAATCTAGTTTGAGATTTATCCGAATATGCTCATCCGCGTTTCAACTGGAATAGTTTCGGTCGCTGATAAGACGATCAACGTAAGCATACATGGAGACTACAGTATGTATGACTTTTTTTTTTTGAAGAAGGGTCCAGTGCTGCATTAATAGGTGGGAACAATTACAAGCATGGCCTTGATGATAAACTTAATTACAGCCAGCTCTTGAACTTTTACACAAAGGAACTTGAAAAACAAAATAGAAAAGCGATCGAGTCCATCCGGTCCTTCTCCACCAGGAACAGGGGCGAGCTCAACACCATGGCCGGCAACGCTAGCATCGGGGACGAGGCCACTTGACGCCGGCGTGTCGAAGATTGTCGTGGCTGAGTCGCAAGAGGGCCTCCAAAGGAGGTTGAGGAAGCAGCAGATGCCAGTCCGTCGCGCGGAGTGGTGTCCGTGACCAAGGATAGCAGTGGCCGGAGTAAACCACCGCTTGGGATCTCCGCCATGCACAGCAACAACTCCCCACCGGAGAATACAAAGGTCGAAGCTCATCTTCCAAACTCCCTGGACATCGCCACGATGGGTGAAGAGGAGGGGAAGAAGAACGAAACGAACTTTCTCCTCACCGGAGATACAAGGATCCAACCGCTGATGCAGGGGGGCGCTGGCCATCGTCGAACTCCGGGATCCTGCCACGAGCCAGAGGAGACAACCGTAGACGTGGTGGCTAGAGCTTGCGTGGACTTTATTTTGGCGAGCGGTGGGCTTCACCATCGCTGCTCCCGCTCCCTCCACGAGAGCACCACGGCGATGAGAAGGGCCACCGCACCAAGCCGGTATCTATCCAGGAACACCGAGGTGGAGCACCAAGCGCAGACCTTATTGTGAGGGATGCTGGGGCTTCTCCAGATCACCACCGCCATCGCCTGCCACTAGGGGCACGCGGGGAGAGAGAAAAAGTACCAGGCGTGGAAGATCTGGCTGCCAGAGATCTGCATCCCACCCCTAGACGCAATATCGGCACACGCCACCAGGGCAAACCAGACAATGCAACACTAAACTACCCTAGACTACTACTGTACACGGGATGGGACCCTCGCCCAATCTCGACGTCGGCGGCCGCTGGAGAGGAGGGGAGGGGCCAAGAGGCCCAGGCAGAGGGGAGAACCAGGAGAAAGAGGGGAGGCTGACTTCGTAATAGTTGAATATGTAATACGTATGACTTTTTACTGTGACGCCGTAGTGCCCCAGCTCGTACGCCTCATGCTCTCTTTTCCAACACTCGGAGGAGTCCAACATTCTCTTTTTCTTCTCCGAGATAGAACATGTATGTAGTGATGCGTCGGTCAGGGCATCCCTAATGGTTCGTTTTGGGCGTCTTTGGTTGGTCCGACGGGGTTTCTCGCCCGGTGCAGGAAGAAATAAACCCGTTTGGAGAGCTAGGCTGCATGAAATCTCTGCACCGCATGGGTCTTAAAGCAGGCCAAATTTTGGCCCGCTGGGAACGCCAATTTCCGCTGTTTTCACGGGGCTAGGCCCTGGTGAGCGCCGCGTGCCTACCCCTTGCATGCATGGGGAAGCGCAGGAGACAGGATGTTTTCGCCTTAACTCCCAGGCCACTCCGCTCACCGCCCAGTCTTGTCATGTCACCACGATTCCCAACCATGGCCGCCGCTCCTCCTCCTCCTCCCCCCCTGTTCGGTGGCCCCCGCATCGGCGAGGTGAGCACGCACAGCCTCTGGGCGGCTATTCAGAAGGTCGCCGCCGGCAGCGAGGCGACCCTCGAGAGGGTGCTCAGGGCTCCTACACCCATGTCTGCGCACGCAATTCGGGCGGCATCGGCTGCGGCTGTGGCAGCGTTGCCTACGCCTGCGGAAGACGCCGCATCTGCGGCCAAGCAGGCCAGAAAATCCCACACAATAGTCGGGGCTACCCTCGACTACTCGGATAGGGTTTTTCTGCCGGTGCCGGCGACCCCAACCTTCACGACCCGAGCTTCTTCTCTCGCTCTGGCGACGCCTTCTACTACACCATCGTCATCGATGGCACCACCGTCGACTAGGTTAAGTCCCCGATCTACATTGCGGTTAGGGTTTAGCCCCAAATCGATGGCAGTTAGGACTTGATCTTCGGTAGTTCTATAGCGGTTTGGGGTTTTCGTAGTACATAGCAACATATTTGATAATGTTCACACAAATTTTGGGATTTAATTGAGCAGATTTCTCAATTTGGGTGTTGTCCTAGGGCATTGCCCGATTGGGGATTCACATCGGAATCCTCAAATTGATTGCTGTCCTAGGGCATTGCCGGATTGGGGATACTAGGTTAGTTGTACTCCATGTGTGTACCGTGTGCATTGCCAGATTAGGCATTGTACTCCATGTTTGTAGGATGTGTGTTGCCAGATTAGGCATTGTACTCTATGTTTGTACCATGTCCATTGCAAAATTAGGAAATGTTGCTTGTTGACCTTGTTTTACTTCATGGAAAGGTGCTTAAGTTTGAATGCAAGATAGTCGGGAGGGGCTGGCACCCCCCACCAGGTTTTGTCGATGTGCTCCCGACTAACCGCTGGCAAATGAATATGTGGTCATCAGCAGGGTGGAGGCGGCTATGTAGGCGCATAGCAAGAAGGGCAGGCAACCGAATCTTGGCCACTACCCAACGGCTGGCTTGCACATGCTGGTGATCCCGCCCACATTCCAGTTCGGACGGAGGACCTGGATCAAGCAACCTCTATCGCGCGTCATGCACGTCACAGCCTGCCGGTGGTGCGCCGAGTTCATGCAGTTCGACTGGTTCGCTGGCCAGGTTGCCTTCAGGAAGAACTGGCCGGAGCTAGTTTACAAGTACGACCTGGTGTGCGACAATGTCCTGGAGTTCAAGCTGAAGGCCTTCGTCATCAAGATAATGATCTACAAGGTCGGCTCCTCCAACACTAGGCTATACACCTGCCTAGAGCACGACTAGACGGCGGCGGCCTTCATGTCGATGCTTGTGTAAGTTTGTAAGTTTGTAAGTAGTAATAGTAGTTGCTGATGGACAACTTGTGATGCTGAACTAAGTAGGTTGATGGTGCTTTTGATCAGGGGTGAAAACCCTTGGTGGTGGTTTAGGGGCATCCCATGCCCCTGTTGATAGTTTGTTTCATCAGGGGTTAAGTCCCTGGTGCTTGAGGGGAATGTGATGCCCCTGCTGATGGTTCTTTTGATTAGGGGTGAAGTTTAGAACCCCTGATTGCTACCTGCTAGTCACTGTTAAGACTATCCTTGTGTAGCTAGCAATGTTTATGTCTGCATATGGATGTTATGGTGATGTTCTATGTGCATATGACTGTTCTTCTGATCATGTCGTCATGTGTGTGTGCTGGGGTGGTAAGATCACCAAATTTGAAATGGGTGATCATAACCCATGTGATCATATGCAAAGCACCACACCAAACAGCTGTGAAATGCATTAGCAGAGAAAACACACAAAAATCTGGGCAACCAAACAACTGGGCTTGTTTGCAGGAAACAAAGATACAGGAGTCCAAACAACTTGCCCCAACTTGGCCCAAGCCCAATCTCCCACATGCATCACCTAGCGGGCCAAATGACAAAAATGGGAAATCTTGGGCCGAGCAACGAAACACACCCTTTAGTGCGCATCCGACGTGGTGCTCCATTTGTCTGGCTCATTAGGACATCTTGGTTAGTGTCCCTATTTTGGTCATTTGGCAAGTACTAAAGTGTTTTATTTGATGTATCTCTTATATATTCATAATACGGTTTATGTCGTGCTATAACTATGTTAATACGAAACATTAATACATATGTGGGTATGTAAACAAACTATGTCTCTAGTTGCCTCTAGCAAACTAGCTCATTGGTCATGAGGATGATCTAGATTTTCAAGATCATGGGCATTTATGCCAATTAACAATGAAATCATATCCTTGGTTGAATGATGTGATAGACAAACACCCAACTGTTGTATCATAATGAGATCTAGTTACAAAGTTTATCATTGACGATAACAAAAAGAAAACCTCACAACCTAATCCTTGGACTATGAGATAATGCAAATCACCGTTCTGGAGGGAAGCTTAGATGGTATCAAGCATCAGAACGTAACTGGTGATCAAAAAGGTGCCATTCAGGTTTTCCAAAGGGATGCGTAGAGGAGTAGATATCAACACTAGGATTTGCCAATCCATGTAACAGATAGATACACATGGCCATCTTGGTGACATTGTATTAATGAAACTTGCAAGAGTGTGACTAGGTCATGGAATTCAACATGAGAACGAGTAAACAAGTTCATCAGCAACAAGATCAAAGAAAGGTATGGAGATACCAAAGATCAAATCTCGGATGAATTATATATCAAGTGGCAAAGGGAATGGCAAACTACGTTGAAGGTTCAAGCGATAAAGGTTCGTGAAATGCATGGGGGTCATCATGGGCATCCAAGTCCCGCTGATGGTCATTGATATGAGAGAGGTCTCGATCATGTCTGGAGTGTTTCCGAACCGAAGGGTGTCACGCTTAAGGGTGGGGGCGCATAGGGACAGATACGGGACCGTAGGAGAAATAGAGAGAGAGACTAGAATAGTTCTAGGTAATACCCGATGTTGATCAAGGGGTTCCGGAAGGAGTTCCAGAGTGAAGGAATATAATAATATGTGTATTTTATATTAATTAATTGAATTAATATTAATATATATATTATTTTATTTATTATAGGCAGCTCATTGCTAATGGGCCTCACCCGGGAGGGGAGGCCCAAAGGGGCAAGGCGCCTAGGAAGGAGGGCCAGCTGGCCATGCCTAGGCCGGCACCTCCCCATTGGTGGCTGACGGATGTGGGATTAGTCCCACACCGCCTGCCCCTTGGGTGGTGCCCCTCCCCTCCCATGATATATAGGGGGTCACCCCTCCCGTTGGAATCATCCCATTCTCTCATTCTCTCTCTCATTTCCTTTTAGGGTTTCTCCATAATATTGGAGAGAACATCAGGGGCTTTGTGTTCTCCACCTTCACACACCATCGTGTGATCTTCGGTCCACCATCTTCCTCTTCCGCTGCTCGGCTGGATCAGAGCCCGAGAGATGCCGCCTACACCGAATGTGTGTAGTACTTTGGAGGCGCCACACTTAGGGTGCTTGGAGCTACTCATCTTCATTAACAAACGCCTTCTTGAGTAAGGCGTTCCTCGGTCTACAAGGGTATGAATGCCTTATTCTTTTTCCGTTACTTATGTCTACATAGTATAGATCCTGGTATTAGTGTTCGCGTAGTTAGAATTGGTTTTTGTTTTCTTCTCCGGAACCCTATAGTGGTATCAGAGTGGGTCTATGGGTAGGCATGTCGTACGGGTACAACACATAGAAATATGTGGGCATTGATTTTCTAGTTGCTACCCTCTTTTATATTCTTGTTCATATCGTGGTACTATTTGATGAAGCGGCCCCCAACCGATATTACATGGTGATTCATGAGACTGGTCCACAAGTAAGTGGCTTTGGGGGTGTCTGTCTCTCTACAGTAGTTGATATGGCATCATCATGGGAGGGCCCTGAAAAAGGGAAGGAAAAAGGCAATCATTGAATCCATGTTGTGGCTCGACGTTCGTAAGTGGGAAGGGGTTCTACCACGAAATCCCTAAAGCCGTGTAAAACTTTCAATAGATAAAGTAGAAGCGTCTAACTATATTTTGCAGGGACGTGTGTCGTGACATGGTAATGCTAAGTTTGTGAAACATTCTCATTGGAGCTCTCGATGGCGATCAAGGCGTTCTAACCATGTCGTGACACCATACTTTTGAAGTATTCTTTATGCATCTTGTTATGCTTGTGTATTAGGATATACGATAGTAGCATGATAGGCTAATCCCTCACATAATTCCAATTATAGTGTTCCCCTCTGTGTATGCACCAGCAAGAAAATTCTCCGTTATGAGGCAGGCCATGACGACCAGGTGTCATACACATCTGCGTTTGCATACGGTGGGTGTAAGCCATGTTGCACATCAACACATACAAGTTATAATTGGTGAGCCTAGCATGTACATACATGGCCTCGTAACACAAGAGAACCAAAGGTCAAGCATGAGTCACATGTGATGTGATTGGCATTGAGAATGTCTACCTTTCAAACTGCATTGCTGACCGTGACAATCGGGGGTAATGTAGTGAATTAGGATCATGTGATCACCAAAAGAATTAAGGGATATTCATTTGAGTGGGAGTTCTTTTGTTTTAGTTTAATAGCATATATTAGAACTTGAACTCATTATTATGAACATGGTCTAAACACTTTGTAAATACTTTGTAGATGTCTTGCCCACCCACCTTCAACCTTAGCACCTTCCTAGAGAAGGACAAGCTGAAAACTGATGGAACCAACTTCATCGCATGGTTCCACAATCTGAGGATCCTCCTAGTCCCCTACAAGTTGACTTATGTTATCGAGGCTGAGATGCCCGCTAAGCCTGCAGATTTTTCCTCCCATGATGAAAAGAATGTTTGGCAGTCCAAGGCGGATGATTTCTCCCTCATCTAGAGTGGAATGCTCTATGCCATGGAGCCGGAGCATCGAAAGTGCTTTGAGAAGATGAATGCTTTTGAGATCATTGAAGATCTCAAGGTTGTCTTTGCTCCATAGGCTCGGGTAGAGAGGTATGATGCTTTCAAGCTCTTCTTCTCCACCAAGATGGAAGAGCACAAAAGTATAAGAGAGCACGTAGTCAGGATGTCTGGCTATGTCAAATGCTTGAATGCCCTGGATTGCAAGATCCCGAAAGAGCTCGCGATAGATAGGGTGATGCAGTCACTGCCCCTAGCTATAAGAGTTTTGTGATAAACTACAACATGCAAGGGATCACTAAGACCCTTGCTGAAGTGTTCGCATGCTCAAAAATGCTGAGGTCAAAATCAAGAAGGACCACACAATGCTGATGGTCAATAAGACCACCAACTTTAAGAAGCGAAAAAGGGAAAGGGAAAGAAGCCTAAGAAGGGTGGCAAGTTTTTTGCCAACACTTCTATGGCTGCCAAGCCTGGTCCTAAGCCTGGCGTCACATGCTTCTACTGCAAAGGGGACGGGCACTAGAAACGCAAGTGTCCCAAGTACCTTGAGGACAATAAAGCCGGTAAGATAGCTGCCAAAGACAAAGGTATGTTTGATATACATGTTATAGATGTATTTCTTACTAGTGCTTGGAGTAACACTTGGGTATTTGATACCGGTTATGTTGCTCACATTTGTAATTCTTAGCAGGAGCTACAGAGTAAGAGGCACTTGAGGAAGGACAAGGTGACGATGTGCGTCAGCATCGGCTCGAAGGTCGATGTGGTGGTCATCGACACCCGACCTCTACGTCTGCCGTCGGGATTAATTCTGGTTTTGAATAAATGCTACTATGTATCCGCATTAAGTATGAATATTGTGAGTGGATCTTGCTTGTTGCAAGATCGTTATTTGTTTAAATCCAGAACAAGTGGTTGTTCTATTTATATGATTGATGTCTTCTATGTTCATGCGCTTGTGTGTAATGGTTTATTCTTACTGGATCTTGATTGCAATACTCACATCCATAATGTTATGCTCAATGTTGTAAGAATAATGATAATACCATGTATTTGTGGCATTTTCACCTTAGACATATTGGCGTAAAGTGCATGAAGAAGATCCATTGTGATGGAGTCTTGGAGTCATTAGATTTTGAATTTCTTGACACGTGCGAGCCTTGAATAGGACACGCTTCTCCTACACAATGGAGAGGTTTGCAGACTTACTGGTAATCATACATATAGATGTATGTGGACCAATGAGCATCTCAACATGTAATGGTTATCATTATTTTGTTACCTTTACTAATGTTTTGAGTACATACGGTTATATCTACTTAATGGAACACAAATCTAAAACCTTTGAAAAGTTCAAGGAATTTCAGAAGGAAGTAGAGAATCAACTTAACAAGTAAATCAAGCATCTACGATCCGATCGTGGAGGCGAGTATTTGAGTTATGAGTTTGACATGCACTTGAGGGACTGTGGTATTATACCACAGCTTACGCCAGCCGGGACACCTCGGTGTAATGGTGTGTTATAACGGCGTAACCGCACTCTATTAGATAGAGTATGGTTCATGATGTCTTTGACTGATTTGTCCGTATTGTTCTAGGATATGCGTTAGAAACAACCACTTTTATTTTAAACCGATCACCATCTAAATCCATGGAGACAGCCCTATATGAGATATGGAATGGCAAGAAGCCAAAGTTTTCATTCTTAAAAGTATGGGGATGTGAGGCCTACGTTAAGAAACTATAGCCTGATAAACTAGAATCCAAGGCGGAAAAATGTATCTTTGTAGGATACCCAAGGGAAACCATTGGGTATACCTTCTACAACAAGGCCGAAGGCAAAATGTTTGTCGCGAAGAACAACACCTTATTTCTTGAGAAAGAGTTTCTCGCTAAAGGAGTTAGTGGAAGAAAAATTGAGCTAGATGAGGTTGTTGATCCTTTTCTCCAAATCACTACAAGAAAAGTTGGCTTTTACAACGGACGATTTTCGTGGTTGAAGGCCCCATTTTCGTGGCTAAAAATTCTTCTACGATGGATGCCCATCATGGTAAAAGCCTCATCACAAAAGAATCTACCACGGTTTTTTCCTGACCGTGGTGGATCGCACCCTTCAGCCATGAAAACTTGTTCTGTCGTAGACCTGTTCACCAGCCACGTTGACTGCTGACGTCATGTAAAATGTCATGTGGCAAAGACTGTTAATGACCAGTTACCGTCGTTAACGGCCACGGAAACCGTGGTAGAAGCCATGCCTAGCCAAGGCCTACTCATAATTAAGTGGGCCAGCCCATAAAAAAGAGCCCAATAAGATTACAGACCATTACTGTTTCGTTCGACAATGTTTGAAATGGGCCCAAAGCTATGGCCAGTAGTGGCCCGTGAATGTCAGGACCATTATTGTTTCGGCCTACAAAAACCCACACTTTTCGAATACTATGTGGCCCGTTAACAGGATGCGTCAAGTAGGCCTGATACTATTAAAGCCCACGGTGGCCTGTCACTGTTCTCATAGCTCGTCATGGGCCACCTACGAACGAGCCACTTTTGAGAAGGTCCGATACTGTTCTGGCTTTTTACTATTCTGGCTC
Organism: Avena eriantha; assembly: GCA_910589775.1. Classification (NCBI taxonomy): domain Eukaryota; kingdom Viridiplantae; phylum Streptophyta; class Magnoliopsida; order Poales; family Poaceae; genus Avena; species Avena eriantha. The sequence continues at coordinate 109,149,609 of OU342746.1, read as the reverse complement.
GTTACTGTTCTGGTCGTCTACTATTCATGTCCGTTACTATTGTGGTCCTTTACTGTTCTAGCCCGTTACTGTGCTGGTTGCCCCTGTTCTGGCATATTACTATTCAGGCATATTACTGTTCTCGTTTGTTAGTATTCTAGCCTGTTATTGTGCTGGATTGCCACTGTTCTGCTATGCTAGTGTTTTGGCATGTTACTGTTTTGGCCTGTTACTATTTTGGCCTGTAACTGTTTCGGCCTGATACTATTTAGGCATGTTATTGTTTAGGCACGTTACTGTATAGGCATGTTACTTTTTAGTCTTGTTATTGTTTCGGCCTCTTACTATTTCGGCCTCTTACTGTTCCGGTCTGTTACTATTTTGGCCAGTTACCGTTGTTGTTTTGGTATATCACTGTTTTGTCATGTTACTGTTTTGGCCAGTTACCATTACTGTTTCGGTAATTCTGAAACTTGATTGACATGGCTGGCACAGTTATGGTACCGTCATGCGTGGTTGGCGTCAACTAAATGCCTACATAACCTATGCGAGTTATCTAGATATTACATCAGCTACAAACTTCTTAAAAATATTACAAAATATGAACAAAAGGGAAATAAAATTCAGCACTTCAGTTGCGAATCAAGTTGATAGCAGAGTCCTCAATTTGCTCTCTCAATCCATCAACTGCATCTCCCTTTGAGTGTGGCAGCTACATTGGAAAACCACCTTGAGGTATGATCTTGCAGTCCCCTCTTTGGTGGCGATAGCAATAATTGCAGTCTGAAACTAACTAATAATAAGTTAATAAAACAAAGAAGACAAACTACTCATAGCTAAGAATCAAACAGATAGGAATTATATTTGCATAATACAAACTTGTAGAGCAAGAATGCAAACCATGAATGAACTATATAGTAGATGATAGTTATGTTGTTGCCTAGGACGAACCAGAACCAGATACAAGATATAATGGTGTGGCTTGTGAACCTGTAGAATAGGGCAAACAAGCATTCGACAAGTATGCCAACAATGAAAATGAACAATCAAACAAAGTGTTTTTTAGAATTTCAGTATAAACTAGCCAGGTCATTTCAGCAAATATATATGTAAGCAGTGGTATCTCCTGGAATGCAAGATACATTGGGTGACTCGGAATTTGTGGTGAGCTACACAATGGCATGCAGTTACTGTCATAGCTAAGAATGAATCACATAGAAATTATAACCACATCATACCAGAACTTGTTGAGCAGGAGTGGAAAACACGAATGAACTATAGAGTAAAGAATAATTATGCCGTTGGTTAGGACGAACCAGCACCAGATACAAAAAATATATAATGGCATCACTGGTGGACCTATAGGTTGTGCAAACTAACATGTTCATTGTTGACTTTTTGAGCTCTATGCAAAGAAAACAAAAATAGTCAGTGTTGCAGCTTTTGAAGAACGAGATGGCAACAAATAAATTATAATCGAACTAGTACAAAGAGTTTGAACGGGTACCACATGATAGCATAACGATGCCAGGGAGGAAATAATAGCAGGAACTTAGGTCAAGAATAACCAGATAGAGTCAGTAACTGTGTAGCAGGGAATCCACACTAATATTTTCCACTGACATTACATTTTGCAAGAACTACACAATGTTAGGCATTTACTGCTGTACGGAGCAGCTAAGATAAGAACATGTGCATGACAAAATAACAGACATGTGCATGACTTGATATTTGTAGAGCAGCGAATGCAAACCAACATGTCTAATGACCTTGTATGTACTATCACGAAGAATAGGCGTGCCCAGTGACCTGTATGTACTAAGACGATTACAAAAATGCAGTTCACTGCGATAGGCTTCAACCTGGTATATCGCTGACAAAATGAAAACAAGTGGGAGATCTGGTTACCTTGGTCGGAGAGGCGTCTAAGCATCGTCGGTAGCATGCGAGTGCCGTCTAGGTCACCGAGGGTGCTGCGGTTGCGGTGGCTGTTGGCGTCGGGGAAGCAAATCTTGGGAGGTCGATGTTGGTGCAGTCAACAGCGACGACTGTGTAGCTGGTCTCGAGCAGTGGACATGGAACTTGTTGAATTAGATCTCATCCGGTGGACAATGGTGAAGCTGCTCCGGTATGGTTGGGTAGCTTTCGGCGGCGGGGAAGCAGAGCGTGGGCGGTCGAAAACACCATAAGCGCGGTTAGCGAGACCAGCGCTCGGGTGGAGTGGCAGAGAGACCCGATGAACTAGATCCGATGGAGTCGGCATCGATGAAGCGGCTCCAGTAGCCATAGAATTGCCTTTAGGCGGTGCGTGTGGTGGTCGTGGAGATGAGGACGTGGAAGAGAAGCCTGGGATTTTGGGAGCGCCAGCTAGAAAAACTACGCGAATCGGGTTTATGGAGGTGAACAGAAAAAAATTACGATCGTGCCCCCAAGCTACCAACTTTAGCATGCCATAGGGTGTCGAAACAATGGGTAGAAAAGGAATTTTAATGTCAAATTTTTTGAAACGAAGGGGCGCCAAAAGCTTCAAAGTCGGTCTCTAGTTTTACCGATCGATTGAGATTTTGAATTTGGCTAATAATAGAAAAATGGTAATCCCCCGGTGGAAGATTTTGCCACAAAGTTTTTGAAACTATGGGGCGGCAAATGCTTCAAGGTCGGTCTGTGATTTTGTTGCTCGACCGAGATTTTGAATTTGGCTACTGGAAAAATAATAATTATAGAAAAATGATTCTCCACGGTGGGAGATTTTGCCTCAAAGTTTTTGAAACAGCGGGGTGGGAAATGCTTCAAGGTCGGTGTGTGAATTTGCCGCCCGATTGAGATTTTGAATTTGGCTACAGGACAAATAATAATACTGTAATAGAAAAATGGTACTCCACGATGAGATATTTGCCTCAAAGTTTTTGAAACAGTGGGGCGGGAAATTCTCAAGGTCGGTGTGTGTTTTGCCGCTCGGTAGAGATTTTGAATATGGCTACAGGACAAATAATTATAATAGAAAAATGGTACTCCCCGGTCGGAGATTTTGTTCAAAGTTTTTGAAACGGTGCAGCGGGAAACGCTTCAAGGTCGGTGTGTGATTTTGCCGCTCGATTGAGATTTTGAATTTGGCAAGAGTCCAAGTAATACTAGAAAAATGATACTCCATCGGTGGAAGATTTTGGCTGAAAATGTTTGAAACGGAGGGGCACGAAATGCATATGAGTCGGTTGGGATTTTGCCGCTCGATTTTACAATTTTGAATTTGGCTAGCGGCGTAGTAATAATAGAAAAAGATTGTTGTAGACTAGTATGCTATCTGATCAGGAATTGAAGGCTGAGAGTCACATCAACTGACCATCCATTACATAATTGTGTAGAACATTGGTAAATTTTACCGCTCAACTGAGATTATGAATTTGGCTACAGTACTAGTAATAATTTGAAAAAAATGCTACTCCCTATTTTTAAAAATAAAAAATATTCCCATAGAAAAAATAATGTTTACTCCATCTGCAAAATTGTTTGGGCTATAGGTTTTTACCCTCGATTAAGATTTTGAATTTGGCTATACTCCTAGTAACAAAAATTACGAGCGAACCCCACTACCCAACCCAGCAATTTCACAATCGCCATTGGTCATCAGTATGATAGGTCAAACGGAATTTCGCAGTATACGAAAGATTAAATATGGGGCCCAAATATTTCGTGTAGGGGGAGCTTTTGCCTCTCGATTCAGAATTTGAATTTGGTGACAGTCCAAGTAATAACTGCTAGTAGACCGTACTTCCCTCTGTTCACAAATCCAGGGCCTGGTCACATCAACTGATCATCCAGGACCTTGCTCAAACTAGCCCTTTTCTGGATGGAGGGGTAGAAAATTGGATACCATGATCTCGGATTCAAAAATATTACGGGGGACGGCGTGAGGATTTGCGGTTCTAGTATGGTTTTGAATGTGAATACTCCAAGTAACATAACAGAAAATTTGTATAAGGTCTTTTTTTGCGGGTCATACTCCATTTGTTCATTAGTCCATTCAGATGTGAAAGAAAATATTGAGCTCCAATTCAAAAATGTATTTTCATTTATCACATGACGCATATGAATATGGTGTGCAACAAAGGGCTAAGGCATAGTTTTGATAACCTGAACCTTATGATCAATGATCCAGGATAGCAGCACTTGTAACATAATGTACTGTAACACACTAGTACATATTGGTGCATCCACCATACAAATTAAAGACATGTCGCAACAAGGAAACAGCCCAAGTTCATAACAAGTACAAACTAGTGCACTAACAAATACTTTCAGCTTTAGGTTCCATTTCATGACAAAGGGACTGACATCAGCTGTTAGTGCTCAACCACAAATACTGAGCATCTTCATGACTTTCTCCTTATTTTCTATGGAGTGCTCCAGCCGAATTAAAATTTCTTCTAACTTTGTGATCAAACGTTCATTGTATACACTTAGGGCAGATGATAACGATTGTTCAGCTTGGAGTTGTTCCTCTAGAACTTGAATATGCAAAGAAGTGACCTTGGAGTTGGACTTGAACTTGAACTTGGAATTTGACGAGCTCGTTGGGAACCTAGCATTAGACAGCAATATATTCTTGGCTATAGCACCACGTTGTAGTACCTTGGAAAATAAATCCACACATTATTTTGGAGTTTTTACTGAACAGTCTTTCCCAGGATTTGCCAGCTCCTCTTTCAATTCAGCCTGGAAAGTTTTCAGTTGATAGACATGTGTAAGAGAAGTGAAGTTACTATAGAGAAACATGCAGAAAGGTTTAACATGTGCATGAACTTCTATAATTGGCAGTGTTGATAACGCATCTTATACACTTCAGTAAAAAGATCTTTTTGTCGTGTATCTTTTTTTGATGTCATTTACTAACAAGACTAAAAATGTGGCTTCCTGTGTAAACACTATGAGGTGCATGATATGCCAACTGTTTGTACAATCCGTAACTAAAATTGACTTTAGTTGCAAATTATGAAGGAAAATGAAAACAAAACTGAGAAGCAGTCCAAGCAAGGTTGTATATCAAACTTATACATACAAATCACTACAAGTGCAACATGACAAAATGCAGAGAAGACTTACAAAAACTTTCTTTACAATGACATCATATCTATCTGTCTGGCATCCCTCAAATTTCTCCAGCATAATCAACTATTTTTTTGGATCCCCATTAGACTTCATCTGTATTTGGATGGGCGAAAATAAATTGCATCACATGGTGGAAATAGAGGTTGAAAGATAAGATGCATACAGATTCCACAACATCTATTACATACTTATTTAAAATATACAGTACAGAACAACATGTCCTTACCAATTGGTAGATGTGCCCAATTATGCTGCGGGATCCTGTGCGACTTAGTACTCGTACTTTATTACGGCTGGAACAGTTCCTTTGAGCGATGACCTACAAAATGAGACTTGTAAAACATATGCATAAATATGAATTGACAATGCGATCTAGTCTCAGTCTTCTAAAAGCATACCTCATTCTTTTGATCAAGCCAGTGGTGGAGAAGATCACTCCACTGATCGTCCGTCATGTGATCGACATGAGACATTCTTGTAACATCCTTAAAACACTTGCCAGAGAAATGTTGCTTCTTTAGCATGTGGTGCTGTTGGCGCAAACATGCGGAGAATATGCTTTTGAGAACAACCTTTACTTCCTCGCTATTCTCATCAAACATGAAAAATCTTTGTAGACAACACTCAGGAGCATATATAACAAATGGCAAGCTAAGAAGACAAGGGATAGAGCAATGGAGTATGTCCAAGAGATAGAGGACTTACATGTAACTTCTTCAGTAAACCTTCAAAATGCTCAGGGGTATTTCGGTGGTGTTTCCATGAGGGCAAGATGGGAATATCATTTCTCACGAAAACACCTGTGATCTATGCAATATAAGCAGATTCATGTGGATCCAGTGACCTTCTGAATCCTACTATAGATGTGATCGGAAGTCTTGATTTAGTTATTTCAAGCATCTGCTCAAGATTTTTTCCCATTGTCGGCCCCCTTGTTAATCTTCGTCGTAGTGCAACTAAAAAAATTTACATCAAAATATCAATGAATACATATTACATATAAAAGGGCATGCTACTACTAGTCTCTGAACATATAACAAGTTTGGTGTCAAGCTCATTTGCAAGGGAGTACAGTATATGCCTCTGCCAGTACTAAAGGTTGTTGGGAGATCATAACCAGATCATTGATGAGAACCTGCTATTGAAACTGGTTCTGCTACCAATTCTTCCTGGGTAACCGGATGGGCTACTGGGGGCTGTGGGATGTGTATTTTTCTATTTGTAGCCGCCAGTGCAACTGGACCAACTGGTGCGGGATTAGGACGAAACTTTTTATGCTGATGTTTTGCATTATTGTCTTTTTTGGCCTGGTTGTCATTTTCAACTAGATTAAGTAGAGTCTGAGACCTTGTTCTAACTCCGTTTCCTGCATTGGAAACAAATAGCTTTTTAGATTTATCATGGAATCATGTGAAAAAAGAAGAAATTATTAGGAGTTCTTGCAGAGGTTGATGGCTCGAAAAGCAATGATTCCCATCACAACTCTAGTACAGTACTTCCGCTATGAGTACTCTAATCATATGTAACCCTGAGTGAGAAGAACACACATGAAGTTCCAATACAATTGACTAACCTATAGGCTTGACTATAATACTAAAAACATAACTAGCAAGGCCTGCCTGGTTATACTCTAAACAAGGAGCCATGACATACTAATTCGTCTTAGGACGTCAGCTAGAGTTGACATATACGAGCTGTGCTATCTATAAACCTGTACGCCCCAACTAGAATCATTTTAAGAGATATTCCACAGATGTCAGAGGAGCTTCATAACGACGGTAATGAAGGCTCTAGCAAACTTTAGTAACGATTGAGTATATGAGCAAGATGCAGTACACTACAACAAACAACGAAGTAATTTTGATAGTAATAAGGTGCATAACGAAAGGAAGCATAAAGTGTGCAACAACATTCGTATGGGGCGGAGACGAGTTTATGCTTCGCGTTGGTGCGGTCGAACGGGGGGCACGTCGTTCGCCCATCTCTCCGATGCCGGTGACCAGGGAGTCCGTGAAGCAGATGGGACTTTGCGGCGATCGTACCGTGTTTGCCGGCGACGTTGTGCATTCTCCGGCGCGGTGGTCGTCAGCGTGGGGAAGTTGCTCCGTCTTTCTAAACAAGGGTGTGGTGCATTCGGTCACAACGGTACCTAGTGAGGAGGTAGTGGTGGTGGGGAGGGACGGCGGTGCGAGGCCATGTTCGTGGGAGATGCTCCAGCTCTATGGTCGAGTGAGAGATGTGGGATACATCGTGTTTTATATGTATCACAAGGGTGCCGGTGGTAGGTTCGAAAATTTTGAATTGCGTCGCGCCGGGTAGTTCAAAGAAAAACTAGCCAATGTTATTTAAATTTTGGTGATCTCAGTTTAGAACGAGATGAACTTGCCAAAAAAATTTGCGATCTCTACTCTATGATTATTGCTACACTAGCCAGGAGCCGAGCTAGAGGAAGTGCATCGAATGCGATGGGAGGTATGAATGCACCAGCAGTCTTTCCTAGGTGTAGACTCTGCGTAGTCCCTACTACGAAAAGCAATGCACAGTCACGAGCAGGGCCTCTCCTTCAAGCACTCCTACTCTAGGGTCCGTTTGATTCAAAGGATTTGGCTAGGAATTTTGTATACTACCTCCATTCCAGTTCATTAGACAAATATGTACTCGAAGAAAATAATTTGACCATAAATTTGGTCACCAATTTATGAATTGTATGTCACAATAATTGTACGATTGGAATCGTCTTTCAAATATAAATAAATTGGTTAAAAATTACTAAATATAGTTATATATTATTGACTAGATTTATGGTCAAACTATGTCCTTGAAGTAAGTATTTGCATAATAATTTGCACGTGAGATGTGTGCTTTCTCTTGTGAAACCTTTAACTTTGTTCACATCGTTGGTGTTTGTATCAACCTTATTTGACCCGTAAACTGTACTCGGTACTTGGTTTTTAATAAAAGGGATTCGTGCATCCTTTGAGTGCATAGGCTGCGGTATCCCCATTTCAAAAAAACAAACGTGAGACTCAAATAAAAGACTATCATATCATCACTAGCGATGAGATGGAAAGTAATACATGTCATGACTTATAAAATTATAATAGATAAAGCTCAAAATACTATTAATGAATTTTGAGCCACATCATATCCATAAATTATTAGGTATATACTTGGTTCTTGGTACATAATAATATTCAAAAAAAATTGTAACATGCTTAGAGAAATGACAGAGAAGATTCTAGAATGGTGGAGAATCGTGTTTTGAAGTTTTAGCATAGCATTCATTGTGCTAAAGACTATCCATTGAATCTTCTAAATGCTAGAAAGGTAAAGATCCAGAGGTTAGATATGTTGCGACTTGCCAGTCTTCATCCAACGGTTAACCTTCAAAGTTATTCGTACACTATATAGTAGTACTACCTCTGTTTGGGATAATTAGTCCTAATGGCCAAATTGCTAATACCAAGACACTACATAACTCTCTCACATTAATATATGCATGTACCAATAGTTTAACATGCATGAGAGAAGTAAGAAGAATATGAGAACATGTATTGGATGAGAGACTAATAAATGAGATATCCCTTATAATCTCAAACAATATAAAAAAACTCTTAGGACTAATAATCCCAAACAGAGGGAGTAATAAGATAAGATAAGAAAGTTCAACCTAGTTTCACGACATCGTTTCCTTTTTCTATAGTTTCCTTTTTCTTTTTGCGACGGACTCACTGCAGTTGAGTCAGTCCAAGAAATACCACATATTTTCTGGGTGTGTGCCAGGGCACAAGGGGCACAGTCGGTCTCACATAAAAACTAATACACACGTTTCTTTTTCATTTTTCATGGATTTGTTTCATTTTTCCGTAATAGGGTGACAAATTGTCGGGAATGAAGGGTAACGGGTAGGCTACACTAGCGCAAAATCAAAAATTTCTACCGCGTCAACCAGGAATACTATTGTCATAGATCACGGGATTACCGCTAGACGCGCAGGTGCGGAACTCGATGAAGCACGTTGCGGCAGTGTAGATGTTCTACGTCTCCTCCTCGTCCTCGTCCCACGAGCAGCTCCCCTTTGCGCGGCTCGTCCAAGTGCTACAGATGCAGCACCTCCGAGGTATCCACACGTCCGGAGTGGAAGTCGTCACACGCCAGACTGCTAGGTCTGCGCGTGCAACACAGGCGGAAGAGGAGTGGCGGCTGGGTGGAATGCTCTCTCGTTTTCAGCTCGCCTCACTCCCTCTTATATAGGCATCCCTGGTGGGCTTCTACATTAGCAGCCCATTAGCAGCCTAAGCCTGGTCTAATTCGGATCCAATCCTCATTAGGCTTCCAGCCCCTAAAGTGTGTGACCCTATAGGTTCATACACGTATAGACATGACGCGAGTACACTTACTCCGTCAATAGTTGGTAGCGGCCTCTAGCAAGACGTGCCAACTCCTAAACGCATATAAAGATCATTCGGACGAACCATCACAAGGTTGAGTACATGTCTTTCCCTTTGCCTCACGATATTTGGTCTAGCTCTAAGCTGACCTCTCTTTCTCGATACTGTAATTCAGAATCCCTTTACTAGGTTAACTCTTAACCATATGTAGCACGGCCATGCATTTCTGGATCCGATCACTCGAGGGGCCCAGAGATATCTCTCTCAAGTAGAGAGGGGCAAATCCCATCTTGATTGACCGATGCCTTGCAGCATGTATCAGGACAAACCCGAAAGCTACCTTTATAACTACCCAGTTACGGAGTAGTGTTTGATAGCCCCAAAGTAGGTCGATCCACATCTCAAGTACATGCGACAATCTCAGGTCTAAGGACAAAACGTACACGATGTGTAGAGAGAGCTGCAAGTATTATTGCTAGTCTCATGTTGGGTCAGTCCAACCCCATGTTCATAACATGTGTCCACATCATTGGTTTGACATCTCCATGTCAATGACTTGCGAAACATAGTCATTAACCAATCGATGTGCTAGTCTAATATTCACGTGTGTCCTCGCATGAACTCCGACTAGGGACAATTATTAGATAACCATACAAGTAAAGAGTTTCACAAACAATTCACATAATTGCCAATCAATACAAGTTGCCTGGTATATGGATATTCAAGGAACATTATAATAACTCATGGATACACATGAAATACAATCATCTCTATGATTGCCTCTAGGGCATATTTCCTTCAGGGAAGACCATTGATAGAATATTCATTCATCATCTTCTTCTTGCAACTCTCATTTTTTTACTCATATATGTACCTCTCTCCCCTCTTTATTAGATCCCGTGTACTCCCACTACTCCAAAATATAAGATGTTTTAGCTTTTGTGAAATGAATATATCTAGACACCTTTTAATGTGTAGGCCTCTCTCCTCAGGACAGAATTATCCCACCAGGTTGACACTATGCAGAATAAAGGCCATGTCTGTAGCTAACACATAATCCTACTCCCTTCGTATCCAAATAGATGTCACAAGTTAGTCAAAAATTGGAAGAATCTATATACTACTACTAAATAACTAAATAGTGTTTTCTAATTGTCGACCAAATAGCACACATCAAGTTAAAGGTCAAATTAATTTGACAAAATCACCCGAAACTCTTTTAAATGGCTATAAAAGTGGTTATCTTTTCAATGTATAAATTATGGAGAGTGTACATATGTTCAGGAGGGATCCCCGACAGTTACCTCTTCCTTCCCATGTAAGCATTGGCGCAATGATTATACTATACTGCAGCTATACAGAGACAAAGTTGGGGTCCTGATCTAAAGTTACCATCAATGGGATACCGCTGCCACTGCCATCGGCAGGACCAAAACCGAAGATGGCGAAAGAATGGAGGCTCTTTTTTTGGAGTAAAGAAGAATGGAGGCTTTGAGCAAGTGAAGTTGGTGAGATGCAGCATGACAACGACGGAAAGGTAGCTACCGCTCTGCACGGAAGCGATAATAACTACTAATTACTACTATAGTACAGTAGGAACGATAATCACACCCAAAATTGGCTCTCGCAACATTGTGGCTGGTGATGCTGATGCATATCACATTCACCAAATAACCATATATTTTACCAGCAAGTACACGATCATACATTCTTACTAGTAATAAAGGTTTTTCAATTTATTGGCGCAATATTGCAATCTATATATCCGATCATCAACTAGTCCCTCCGTTCCATAATATATAAGCCTTTTTTTGTAAGATGTTTTAGCTCTGTAAATAGGCTTATATTGTGAAAATAGATGGAGTACTAACTAAGGTCTTACACATGCCGGCTCATTGATGGAGATCGACGACAGTTTCATGCTTCAGCTTTGCCATCTCGGCAAGGAGTTTGTCCCTCTAGTCCTCGAGGTCTTGGATCTGTTTGAAGTTTATGCACAGCATCTCCATCATGCCGATGTTCCGCCGCTTCAGCTCGTCATGCTCAATCAAGTATTCCATGGCGAGATTCCTGAGGAGGCTAAGCCCAACCTTGTCAGCGGCGAGTTTGGAGTAAAGTCTAGTGCACTTGTTGACGACGACGCTTCTGTCCACTGTCTTGGCGCAGAAATCGCCCATCACCTTTTTCACCATAAACTCGATCTCGAAGCCTATATTCTGTTAGATGAACAGGGAGCATAAATTCAGAAGTGTACCCAGAGAACTATCAAGGAAGAGAGACACGGAATCACAATTCGAATGATTTCTTACCTTGTGGTTGTACCGATCAGCCTCCATCGACGATGGTCAAGATGATTCTGCAGGCAGGAGTGCTGCGGGAATGCGAAGTCCGCCCGACCTAAAACAACATTGAGAATAGATGTACTAATATGGAAATGAGCGAATCAAGAAACAATCAAAGACATGGAAAGTTGCCCAGGAACGGAGATTTACCTGAAGGTATCAGTCTCCATCGGCGACGGTGAAGATGATTCTGCATGCAGGAGTGCTAATGGAATTCGAAGACCGCCCGACCTAAAAACACCATTGAGGAAGAATGTGCTTTTTTAGGTAAACGAGAAATCAAGAAACAGTCAAAGACATGCAAAGTTGCGCAAGAACGGAGATTTAGCTGAAGGTATCTATCCCTGGTTGCGGTGGCTTCGAAGAACCTTGAGTTGAAGACCTCTCACCTGCAGCTGAGGGATTCGACTAGGACCCTTTGATCGTCGCATCGCCTGGTACCGATAGCAACATAATGGCAGAACGGCAAGCCGACTTCTTCTCTTCCACCAGCTTCGCCGTCGCGGCATGAGCCCTTCTGTGGCGGGACTTGTTCCTGGTCATGCGGGTGAAATAGCATAGCAAAAAGGAATGAAAACGGGCAAAGCAATCTGGCAGAGAAGAGCTACAGTCACGAAGAGGAGGAGGAAGAAGGTCGAGTCCGTGAGAGGTGGCCTCCTGGTCTCCACACGAGTAAAAAACCATTTCCATTCAAATATAGTACTTGACGCAGAAATCGAAGAGACAGCTGTAAGCAGTTGTCACCCCCAGCATGGTCTGGACATCCACTATAAAGATGAACGTGCCTTGCATGGGATAGGTGAAGCTCAAAAAATAATTTTAATTTCGAGCCATGTCCATAAAGTATTGGGTGTATATTTGGTTCTTCTACTTTGTACTGTATCATGTCGAAATCAACCTAGCTACTCCTACCTAATACTCGATGTGCTCTAGAGAAGATTCTAGAATTATTGAAAAGTGTGTTTTGAGATTTGTGCATAGCGTTAAATTGTGCTGAAGACTAACAATTGAATCTTCTAGATGTTTCTCCCTCGTTCACAAGTATAAGACATTTTACCTTTGTAAAACTAATGTATCTTGATGTCGGCCTATAGACTAAAAGATATCTAGATACATTCGTTTCACAAAGCTAAAATGTCTTATATTTCTAGACGGAGGGAGTAGAATGGATAGAAGATCCAAAGGTTAATTAGCAATGTTGGGATTCACGAGTCTAGATCCAACGGTCAAAGTTCAAAGTTATTTGTATCGTACACTATACAATGTTATCTTCCTTTCTTCTACTACTATAATAGAGCAGTTTTGAATAGGATCCATAGCACAAATCTTAACCGTTGGGATGTTAGATCCAATGGTTCAGAGCAGCTGGATTCGTGTTGAACAGCTAGTACGTACCTAGAGAAAACTCCACCATGTTCTAGAACCATCATGTCAACACCCTCTTCCTAAATTTCATAGCAGAGTAGGCTATATTCTGAATATGTGTAGATAGTTATTATTAGTAGCATCAATCCTGATGGCTAGGCTATTAGATCCAATGGTTCAGAGAAGCTGGATTCGTGTTGAACAGTACCCATAGAGCATACTCCACCATGTAACCCCCTCCCCCCTAAAAAAATCATAGCACAGTAGGATGTATTCTCAATGTGTGTAGAGAGTTATTATTAATCTAATTATTGTATGCATTTTTCTCTAACAGGACTATTGGTTAATAATATAAACTTAATGTTTGCTACATTCAGCATATACATGTGCGGCTCATGTCTTTTACTAGTAGACTTAATGTATGGCTTGTTTCTCTCACAAGACTATTGGTTAATAATAACAATTTGATGTTTGCTAAATCACATTTCATACAGTATATACGTGTGTGGCTCATGCCTTTTACTATTAGACTTAATGTATGTCCTTTTTTCTCTAACAAGACTATTGGTTAATAATAATAACTTAATGTTTGGTAAATCACATTTCATACAATATATACGTGTGTGACACGTGCCTTTTACTAGTCCATTCTAGCTAGCATCTAAATAGAAGATACACTATGGATAGTACATTATTTTACGCACTATAGTGTACGAATAACTTAGAATTTTGACCGTTGGATCAAGACTCGCGAATCCCAACATTGCCAACCAGTTGGATCTTCTTTTCTATTCTGGCATCTAGTAGATACAATTGATAGTCTTTCTTATTGTATCTTACCACTATATTTTTTGCGAATAACTTTTAATATTGATCGGTTGGATCAAAACTCATAAATCCCAACATTGCCAACCGTTGGATCTACTGTTCCATCGTAGCATCATCTCTAGAAAATACTTTTGTTATCTTATCTTATCTTACCACTATACATTGTACGAATAACTTTGAATATATTGATCGTTGGATCAAGACTCGTAAATCCCAACATTGCTAGTCGTTGGATCTTCCTTTCCATTCTACTAGCTAGCATCTCTACTAGAATATATTATGGATAGTACGTCTTTAGCACAATGAATGCAATGCACAAACCTCAAAAAACACTACTCCATCATTCTACTCCCTTCGATCCAAATTATTGTTCTCAGATTTGTCTAGATTCGGATGTATCTGACACTAAAACATGACTAGATATAACCGAATCTAGATAAATCGGAGAACAATAATTTGGATCAGAGGGAGTAGAATAATCTTCTCAGGTGTATATTTCATTCTTGTACTTTGCATATCATGTAGAAGTCCATGATTATTAGCTATCTAAAACTATCTTGATCCAACAGTCAATATTCAAAGTTGTTTGTACACTATATAGTGGTAAGATCATGTAGAAGTCAACAATTATTAGCTATCTACTAAAACATGAAATTTTCGGTAACACATGGTCTTGAGAAACGAGCTAGGGAGAAGACTCTAGAATGATGAAGAAGTGTGTTTTGAGTTTTGTGCGTAGCATTCATTGTGATAGAGACTATCAATAGAATATTCTAGACCGTTCAAAAAAAATAAAATCTTCTAGATGCTAGAATGGAAAAGAAGATCCAACGGCTAGAAATGTTGGGATTCATGACTCTTGATCCAACGGTCAATGTTCAAAGTTATTCGTACACTATATAGTGGTAATATAAGATAAGATAAAATAAGATAAGAATATAGCAGTTTTAAATTGGATCCATAGCACCAATCCTGACCACTGGGCTGTTAGATCCAATGGTTCAAAGCAGCTAGATTCGTGTTGAATAGTACGTAGAGAAAACTCCGGCATGTTCTAGAACCATCATGTCACCACCCCGAAAATTTCATAGCATAGTAGGTTGTATTCTCTCTACTACTACTAGTAAGTTGCACGTGAGTCTCAGATAATAGACGTCTGACATATCATCACTATATAAAATTATAATAGGTAAAGTGGAAAAAATATAAATTTGATCAACATCTATAAAGTATGGGTGTATATTTGGTTCTTCTACTTTGTATATCATGTGTAGAAGTCAAAGATTATTAGCTACCTAACACCTGAAATTTTTGGTAACATGGTCTAGAGAAACGAGGGAGAGGATTCTAGTATGATGGAGAAGTGTGTTTTGAGAGGTTTATGCATAGTGCATTCATTGTGTTCAAGACTATCAATAGAATCTTCTAGATGCTAAAATGGAGAAGAAGATCCAATAATGGCTGGAAATGTTCGGATTCGCGAGTCTCGATCCAACGGTCAATATTCAAAGTTACTCGTACACTATATAGTGGTAAGATAAGATAAGATAGTGGAGCAGTTTTGAATGAATTGGATCCATTGCACCAATCCTAACCGTTGGGCTGTTAGAGCCAATGGTTCAGAGTAGCTTGATTCATGTTGAATAGTACCAGCCTAGAGCAAACTCCACCATGTTCTAGAACCATCATGTCACCACCCCCAAAATTTCATAGCACAGTAGGTTGTATTCTCATTATGTGTAGATAGTTATTATTAATAGACTTAAAGTATGCATTTTTCTCTAACAAAACTATTGGTTAGTACCAACTTAATGTTTGTTAAATCACATTTCATATAGAACGTTCGGCTGTCAGATCCAATGGTTCAGAGCAGCTAGATTCATGTTGAATAGTACCTATAGATCAAACTCCACCATGTTTTAGAACCATCAGCATGTCACCAGCCCCAAAATTTCATACCATAGTAGGTTGTATTCTCAATATGTGTAGATAGTTATTATTAATATACTTAATGTATGAATTTTTTCTCTGACAAGACTATTGGTTAACAACAACTTAATGTTTGTTAAATTACATTTCATACATTAGAGAAAAAATGCATAAATTAGGTCTATTAATAATAACTATATACACATATTGAGAATACAGCCTACCGTGCTATGAAATTTTGGGGGTGATGACATGATGGTTCTAGAGAACATGGTGGAGTTTGCTCTAGGTACTTTTCAACACGAATCCAGCTGCTCTGAATCATTGGATCTAATAGCCCAACGGTCAGGATTGGTACTATAGATCCTGAAGGAAATATGCCCTAGAGGCAATCATAGAGATGATTGTATTTCATGTGTATCCATGAGTTATTATAATGTTCCTTGAATATCCATATACCAGGCAACTTGTATTGATTGGCAATTATGTGAATTGTTTGTGAAACTCTTTACTTGTATGGTTATCTAATAATTGTCCCTAGTCGGAGTTCATGCGAGGACACACGTGAATATTAGACTAGCACATCGATTGGTTAATGACTATGTTTCGCAAGTCATTGACATGGAGATGTCAAACCAATGATGTGGACACATGTTATGAACATGGGGTTGGACTGACCCAACATGAGACTAGCAATAATACTTGCAGCTCTCTCTACACATCGTGTACGTTTTGTCCTTAGACCTGAGATTGTCGCATGTACTTGAGATGTGGATCGACCTACTTTGGGGCTATCAAACACTACTCCGTAACTGGGTAGTTATAAAGGTAGCTTTCGGGTTTGTCCTGATACATGCTGCAAGGCATCGGTCAATCAAGATGGGATTTGCCCCTCTCTACTTGAGAGAGATATCTCTGGGCCCCTCGAGTGATCGGATCCAGAAATGCATGGCCGTGCTACATATGGTTAAGAGTTAACCTAGTAAAGGGATTCTGAATTACAGTATCGAGAAAGAGAGGTCAGCTTAGAGCTAGACCAAATATCGTGAGGCAAAGGGAAAGACATGTACTCAACCTTGTGATGGTTCGTCCGAATGATCTTTATATGCGTTTAGGAGTTGGCACGTCTTGCTAGAGGCCGCTACCAACTATTGACGGAGTAAGTGTACTCGCGTCATGTCTATACGTGTATGAACCTATAGGGTCACACACTTTAGGGGCTGGAAGCCTAATGAGGATTGGATCCGAATTAGACCAGGCTTAGGCTGCTAATGGGCTGCTAATGTAGAAGCCCACCAGGGATGCCTATATAAGAGGGAGTGAGGCGAGCTGAAAACGAGAGAGCATTCCACCCAGCCGCCACTCCTCTTCCGCCTGTGTTGCACGCGCAGACCTAGCAGTCTGGCGTGTGACGACTTCCACTCCGGACGTGTGGATACCTCGGAGGTGCTGCATCTGTAGCACTTGGACGAGCCGCGCAAAGGGGAGCTGCTCGTGGGACGAGGACGAGGAGGAGACGTAGAACATCTACACTGCCGCAACGTGCTTCATCGAGTTCCGCACCTGCGCGTCTAGCGGTAATCCCGTGATCTATGACAATAGTATTCCTGGTTGACGCGGTAGAAATTTTTGATTTTGCGCTAGTGTAGCCTACCCGTTACCCTTCATTCCCGACAATTTGTCACCCTATTACGGAAAAATGAAACAAATCCATGAAAAATGAAAAAGAAACGTGTGTATTAGTTTTTATGTGAGACCGACTGTGCCCCTTGTGCCCTGGCACACACCCAGAAAATATGTGGTATTTCTTGGACTGACTCAACTGCAGTGAGTCCGTCGCAAAAAGAAAAAGGAAACTATAGAAAAAGGAAACGATGTCGTGAAACTAGGTTGAACTTTCTTATCTTATCTTATTACTCCCTCTGTTTGGGATTATTAGTCCTAAGAGTTTTTTTATATTGTTTGAGATTATAAGGGATATCTCATTTATTAGTCTCTCATCCAATACATGTTCTCATATTCTTCTTACTTCTCTCATGCATGTTAAACTATTGGTACATGCATATATTAATGTGAGAGAGTTATGTAGTGTCTTGGTATTAGCAATTTGGCCATTAGGACTAATTATCCCAAACAGAGGTAGTACTACTATATAGTGTACGAATAACTTTGAAGGTTAACCGTTGGATGAAGACTGGCAAGTCGCAACATATCTAACCTCTGGATCTTTACCTTTCTAGCATTTAGAAGATTCAATGGATAGTCTTTAGCACAATGAATGCTATGCTAAAACTTCAAAACACGATTCTCCACCATTCTAGAATCTTCTCTGTCATTTCTCTAAGCATGTTACAATTTTTTTTGAATATTATTATGTACCAAGAACCAAGTATATACCTAATAATTTATGGATATGATGTGGCTCAAAATTCATTAATAGTATTTTGAGCTTTATCTATTATAATTTTATAAGTCATGACATGTATTACTTTCCATCTCATCGCTAGTGATGATATGACAGTCTTTTATTTGAGTCTCACGTTTGTTTTTTTGAAATGGGGATACCGCAGCCTATGCACTCAAAGGATGCACGAATCCCTTTTATTAAAAACCAAGTACCGAGTACAGTTTACGGGTCAAATAAGGTTGATACAAACACCAACGATGTGAACAAAGTTAAAGGTTTCACAAGAGAAAGCACACATCTCACGTGCAAATTATTATGCAAATACTTACTTCAAGGACATAGTTTGACCATAAATCTAGTCAATAATATATAACTATATTTAGTAATTTTTAACCAATTTATTTATATTTGAAAGACGATTCCAATCGTACAATTATTGTGACATACAATTCATAAATTGGTGACCAAATTTATGGTCAAATTATTTTCTTCGAGTACATATTTGTCTAATGAACTGGAATGGAGGTAGTATACAAAATTCCTAGCCAAATCCTTTGAATCAAACGGACCCTAGAGTAGGAGTGCTTGAAGGAGAGGCCCTGCTCGTGACTGTGCATTGCTTTTCGTAGTAGGGACTACGCAGAGTCTACACCTAGGAAAGACTGCTGGTGCATTCATACCTCCCATCGCATTCGATGCACTTCCTCTAGCTCGGCTCCTGGCTAGTGTAGCAATAATCATAGAGTAGAGATCGCAAATTTTTTTGGCAAGTTCATCTCGTTCTAAACTGAGATCACCAAAATTTAAATAACATTGGCTAGTTTTTCTTTGAACTACCCGGCGCGACGCAATTCAAAATTTATGACAATAGTATTCCTGCGCGTCTAGCGGTAATCCCGTGATCTATGACAATAGTATTCCTGGTTGACGCGGTAGAAATTTTTGATTTTGCGCTAGTGTAGCCTACCCGTTACCCTTCAGTGGTATCAGAGCCGATGCTATTCAGTCATAGGTTCGGGAAGTTTGCATATGGTGATATGTAGATTGATATGAATGATATGATCGTTTGTATGGCGGTGTTTCTGGATTGATCTATGATCTTAATTTCCGTGATCGTGATTCTAAGGTCGTCGAACGACTTACCCCTACCGGTCGGTTTCCGCCATCGGGGTAGACAGTGACACATAAATCCTTCTGAATCACGCGAAGATCAATATGATTGATCGAATCGGGAATTAGATCTGAATCGACGTACCGTGATCAAAGGAGTTTGGTCAAATCGGAACTATGGTCGGTTTATGGTAAATTGGATTTGCCGATCAAAATCCTTAAAGAAAATTGTATAGATTTGATCTCTCATTTTTCACGAACCGTGATCAAAGGTACCGCGAGGGGCGCTGCCCCTTCGAACCCCGCAGGGGGAGACCCCCTAGACCCCCCTTAGTCGTAGCCCCCTTTTTGTATCTCGTTAAGGTTCATAGGTGGTACGATTTCACATGATCCGGTAGAATGCGATTCTATGCACAACTTGTTTTTGCAGGATTTATGTGATCAGTATGGCCCAAAAAATGTATGTGATGCATGTATGTATTTTTTCATGACCTGCGTGTCGTGAGTTGGGCAACACGGCTGGAGCCATATGTGTTGTCAATTATTGTAATGGCCTGCGTGCCAACTTGTGATGATCCCAATACCATGTAATTTTGATTACTAGATGTTAGGAGTAATAGCTTGTATTAGTTCTTGGAGAACTCATCACTTGAAGGATGGCTCGCATAGAGCATGAAGATGGAGATCATCATGGTGGACAGGTTCTATGGCGATGGAGATCACCATGAGAAAATGGGCCATACTGTATCACATCTATGTGAATGCTATTCTTATACGTTTTACTACTATGCATGCTTAGATGATAGAAGTAGAACGATCCCTCACAAAGTTTAAGTTAAACCATGCCCTCCCAACCAAACCTTGCACCATCCTATGCCCTGTACAATCGTTGGTGGGTCTATGAAATTAGGGTGCCACGGTTTTCCTTGGCTGGATGGGTTTGTATCGGATACCTACACGCATAAGGGTTGGTGAGCTTAACAAGGTCATCTTAACAGTTAAGGACCTTGGGGCATAAAGGTTGGGCGCCTAGGTTTGACATAGAGATGTCACCCAACAACAAGAGTCATATGTGATATGATTAGCAAAGGTTGCTTACCGATTTACCTTGTCTTCTAGCAGTGATGCTAAAGCTCACTAGTCGACTTGTTAATTGTGGATCTTGAATCACTTAGTATCAATAGAGGGATGTTGATTTAAGTGGGAGTATATGCTATTAAATTGTTTAATATGTTTTACTCTTTCATGGTTACATGGCTTAGTATTTTGCATATTTTTTTTGTTGTAGATCAATGGCACCGAACAATTCATCACCTTTTGCTTTGCGTTCGATTCTTGAAAAGGATAAACTAAATGGAACAAACTATTCGGACTGGGTCCGTAACCTGAGAATTGTTCTCAGGGCTGAGAAAAAGGAAACTGTTCTGGATACCCCAATCCCGGATGAACCTGCTGATAATGCAACTGCTACCCTTAAGAATGCCTACAAGAAAGCATGTGATGAATCTCTTGAGGTCAGTTGTCTTATGCTTGCATGCATGGAACCTGATCTTCAAAAACAGTTTGAGGATCAGGAAGCGTACGATATGATCGTTGCGCTTAAGGACATGTTCCAGACTCAGGCTAGGACTGAGAGGTACAATGTGGCTAAGTCCTTTGTGGAATGCAAGCTGGCAGAGGGAGCAGCTGTAGGCCCCCATGTGATCAAAATGGTTGGTTACAGTCAGACTTTGGAAAAGCTTGGTTTTCCATTAGGCCAAGAGTTGGCCACTGACTTCATTTTGGCATCTCTTCCATCTAGCTATGGGCATTTCATTTCGAACTACCATATGCATGGGGTGGAGAGGGGCCTTAATGAATTATGTGGGATGCTGAAAACAGCAGAATGTGACATTAAGAAGTGTGCAGGGCATAGCCATGTGATGGCTGTGCAGAACAAGCCTAGCTTCAAGAAAAAGGGCACTTCTTGGCAGAAGAAGAAGGGCAAGGCTAAGGATACGATCCCTAAGCCAAACCCTGCACCCAAGCAAAAGGCTGGTCCTGCAGGAGACACTGAGTGTTTCTTTTGTCACGAATATGGCCACTGGAAGAGAAACTGCAGCAAGTACCAGGCTTCTTTGAAGAAAAGTGGAAGTAAGAGTACTTCCCACTCAGGTACGCTTGTTGTAAATGTTGTGGACATTTTTCTCGCAGATTCTTATGTTAACTCTTGGGTATTTGATACCGGATCGGTTGCTCATATTTGCAATTCGATGCAGGGGCTAATAAGGACTAGAGAAGTGCAAAAAGGCGAAGTGGATTTTCGCGTCGGAAATAAAGCAAGGGTTGCTGCATTGTTCGTCGGCGTCATGCAACTTCACCTTCCGTCAGGATTTATCATGGAGTTGAATAATTGTTATTACATTCCTAGTATGGGTCGAAACATTTTATCACCTTCATGTTTGATGAGGGATGGTTATTCATTCGCGAGTACAAACAATGGTTGTGTAATCTCTAAGAATGCTATGTTTGTGGCTGATGCTCCCATTGTGAATGGGTTATTTATTTTAAATCTTGATAATGCATGTGTTTACAATGTTAGTGCTAAAAGGCTTCGGCCAAATGATTTGAGTCCTACCTATCTATGGCATTGTCGTTTGGGGCATATAAGTGAAAAGCGCATGAAGAAGCTCCATGGTGATGGTCTTCTAACTTCGTTTGATTTTGAATCATACGAGACATGTCAAGCTTGTTTACTTGGAAAGATGACCAAGACGCCTTTTACGGGGTTTCCCGAGAGAGCGACAGACTTGTTGGAACTCATACATACTGATGTATGTGGACCAATGAGCACGACAGCCAGAGGAGGATATCACTACTTCATTACTTTCACTGATGATTTCAGTAGATATGGCTATGTCTACTTGATGAAGCATAAGTCTGAAACTTTTGAAAAGTTCAAAGAGTTTCAAAATGAGGTAGAGAATCAACGTGGCAAGAAAATAAAGGCCTTGCGATCTGATCGCGGAGGCGAATATTTGAGTCACGAGTTTAGCAATCATCTTAAGAGTTGCGGAATTGTTCCACAGCTCACGCCGCCCGGAACGCCTCAAAGAAACGGGGTCTCTGAACGGCGTAATCGAACTTTGTTGGACATGGTTCGATCGATGATGAGCCAGTCGGATTTACCATTATCATTTTGGGGTTACGCGCTAGAAACAGCAGCTTTCACACTAAATAGGGTACCATCTAAATCCGTAGTTAAGACACCATATGAGATGTGGACTGGAAAGAATCCCAGTTTGTCTTTTCTAAAGATTTGGGGTTGTGATGCATTTGTCAAGCGACTTCAGTCGGACAAGCTAACACCCAAATCGGATAAGTGCATTTTTGTGGGATACCCAAGGGAAACCTTAGGGTATTACTTCTACAACCGAGAAGAGGGCAAAGTGTTTGTCGCTCGTAGCGGTGTTTTCCTAGAGAAAGAGTTTCTCACAAAGGGAACGAGTGGAAGGTCGGTGCGACTTGAAGAAGTTCAAGATGAGCCAGTCGGGGATGCTTCTACGAGTGATGCTATTGTAGCAGAACAAGTTGAGGAACCCGTGGCAATAGAAGCACCACAACCACGAAGGTCGGCGAGGCTCCGCGAAGCGCGAGAGTTATTATTGTTAGACAATGATGAGCCTGCGACCTATGCAGAAGCGATGGTGGACCCAGACTCTGAGAAATGGCTGATTGCCATGAGATCCGAGATAGAGTCCATGGGAGACAATCAAGTTTGGAACTTGGTTGACCTGCCTGATGGTTTTAAAGCCATCGAGTGCAAGTGGATCTATAAGAAGAAGATTGATATGGATGGAAATGTTCACATCCATAAAGCTCGACTTGTTGCAAAAGGTTTTCGACAAGTTCAAGGAGTTGACTACGACGAGACTTTCTCGCCCGTAGCGATGCTTAAATCTATACGGATCATTCTAGCCATTGCTGCACATTTCGATTATGAGATATGGCAGATGGACGTCAAGACGGCTTTCTTAAATGGAATCCTTTCTGAGGACGTGTATATGATGCAGCCCGAAGGTTTTGTCGATCCAAACAATGCTGGAAAGGTATGCAAACTTCAAAAGTCTATTTATGGGCTGAAGCAAGCATCTCGGAGTTGGAACATTCGATTTGATGAAGTTGTAAAGGAGTTTGGCTTCACCAAAAACGAACAAGAACCTTGTGTGTATAAGAAAGAAAATGGGAAATCACTTGTGTTTCTAATCTTATATGTGGATGACATATTATTGATTGGAAATGACATTCCTATGCTCGAGTCTGTTAAGACCTCATTGAAAAATAGTTTTTCTATGAAGGACTTGGGAGAAGCGGCATATATTCTGGGTATCAAGATCTATAGAGATAGATCAAGGAGGCTAATTGGATTAAGCCAGAGTACGTACATTGACAAAGTGTTGAAACGGTTCAGCATGGAAGAGGCTAAGAAGGGGTTCTTGCCCATGTCTCACGGCATTAAACTCAGCAAGACTCAGTGTCCTTCGACCACTGATGAGCGAGAACGCATGAGTAGGGTTCCATATGCTTCGGCTATTGGATCCATCATGTATGCAATGACATGTACTCGCCCAGATGTTTCCTATGCTCTAAGTGTTACGAGCAGATACCAGGCTGATCCAGGTGAGATTCACTGGACAGCGGTAAAGAATATCCTTAAGTACTTGAGAAGGACTAAGGATATGTTCCTAGTTTATGGAGGTGAGGTTGAACTCAGTGTAAAGGGTTACACAGATGCGAGTTACCTTAATGACTCAGACGACTCGAAATCGCAATCAGGTTATGTGTTTGTCATGAATGGTGGTGCTGTGAGCTGGAAAAGTTCCAAGCAAGATACAGTGGCCTCCTCTTCAACAGAAGCTGAATATATTGCTGCCTCGGAGGCTGCAAAGGAAGCTGTTTGGATTAGGAATTTCCTGATCGCTCTTGGTGTGGTTCAGGGCTCGTCCAATCCCTTGGACGTTTATTGTGACAACAATGGTGCTATTGCACAAGCCAAAGAACCTAGACAGCACCAGAAGAACAAACATATTCGCATGCGCTACCATCTGATTCGTGAGTTCATTGATGAAGGTAGTGTCATGTTATGCAAAATACATACGGACTCAAATGTTGCTGATCCCTTGACTAAGCCACTCCCGCAGCCTGCGCATGAAGCGCACACAAGAGCAATAGGTATTAGATACTCTCTAGATTGACTCTAGTGCAAGTGGGAGACTGAAGGAAATATGCCCTAGAGGCAATCATAGAGATGATTGTATTTCATGTGTATCCATGAGTTATTATAATGTTCCTTGAATATCCATATACCAGGCAACTTGTATTGATTGGCAATTATGTGAATTGTTTGTGAAACTCTTTACTTGTATGGTTATCTAATAATTGTCCCTAGTCGGAGTTCATGCGAGGACACACGTGAATATTAGACTAGCACATCGATTGGTTAATGACTATGTTTCGCAAGTCATTGACATGGAGATGTCAAACCAATGATGTGGACACATGTTATGAACATGGGGTTGGACTGACCCAACATGAGACTAGCAATAATACTTGCAGCTCTCTCTACACATCGTGTACGTTTTGTCCTTAGACCTGAGATTGTCGCATGTACTTGAGATGTGGATCGACCTACTTTGGGGCTATCAAACACTACTCCGTAACTGGGTAGTTATAAAGGTAGCTTTCGGGTTTGTCCTGATACATGCTGCAAGGCATCGGTCAATCAAGATGGGATTTGCCCCTCTCTACTTGAGAGAGATATCTCTGGGCCCCTCGAGTGATCGGATCCAGAAATGCATGGCCGTGCTACATATGGTTAAGAGTTAACCTAGTAAAGGGATTCTGAATTACAGTATCGAGAAAGAGAGGTCAGCTTAGAGCTAGACCAAATATCGTGAGGCAAAGGGAAAGACATGTACTCAACCTTGTGATGGTTCGTCCGAATGATCTTTATATGCGTTTAGGAGTTGGCACGTCTTGCTAGAGGCCGCTACCAACTATTGACGGAGTAAGTGTACTCGCGTCATGTCTATACGTGTATGAACCTATAGGGTCACACACTTTAGGGGCTGGAAGCCTAATGAGGATTGGATCCGAATTAGACCAGGCTTAGGCTGCTAATGGGCTGCTAATGTAGAAGCCCACCAGGGATGCCTATATAAGAGGGAGTGAGGCGAGCTGAAAACGAGAGAGCATTCCACCCAGCCGCCACTCCTCTTCCGCCTGTGTTGCACGCGCAGACCTAGCAGTCTGGCGTGTGACGACTTCCACTCCGGACGTGTGGATACCTCGGAGGTGCTGCATCTGTAGCACTTGGACGAGCCGCGCAAAGGGGAGCTGCTCGTGGGACGAGGACGAGGAGGAGACGTAGAACATCTACACTGCCGCAACGTGCTTCATCGAGTTCCGCACCTGCGCGTCTAGCGGTAATCCCGTGATCTATGACAATAGTATTCCTGGTTGACGCGGTAGAAATTTTTGATTTTACGCTAGTGTAGCCTACCCGTTACCCTTCAGATCCAATCAAATCTGCTCCATTATAGCAGTGGAGATCTAAAGCATGAAATTTTTGGTAACATGGTCTAGAGAAATGAGGGAGAAGATTCTAGAATGATGGAGAAGTGTGTTTTGAGTTTTGTGCATAGTATTCACTGTGATGAAGACTATCAATAGAATCTTCTAGACCGTTAAAAAAATAGAATCTTCTAGATGCTAGAATGGAAAAGAAGATCCAATGGCTAGAAATGTTAGGATTCGTGAGTCTTTATCCAACGGTCAACATTCAAAGTTATTCGAACACTATATAGTGGTAAGATAAGATAAGATAACAATAGAGAAGTTTTGAATTGGATCCATAGCACCATACCTAACCGTTGGGCTGTTAGATCTAATGGATCAAAGCAGCTAGATTCGTGTTGAATAGTACCTAGAGCAAACTCCTCCATGTTCTAGAACCATCACGCATGTCACCACCCCCAAAATTTCATAGCACAGTAGGTTGTATTCTTAGTATGTGTAGATAGTTATTATTAATATACTTAATTTATGCATTTTGGGGGTGGTGACATGATGGTTCTAGAACATGGTGGAGTTTGCTCTAGGTCTGTACTATTTACAGCCTACTGTGCTAAGAAATTTTGGGGGTGGTGGCATGATGGTTCTAGAACATGCATGGTGGAGTTTGCTCTAGGTACTATTCAACACGAATCCTGCTTCTCTGAACCATTGGATCTAACAGCCCAACGATCAGGATTGGTGCTATGGATCCAATTCAAAACTGCTCCAGTATAGTAGTAGAGATAGAGATATCTTATCTTACCTCTTACCACTATATAGTGTACGAATAAATTTGAATATTGACCGTTGGATCAAGACTCGCGAATCCCAACATTTCTAGCCGTTGGTATTCTTTTCCATTCTAGCATTTAGAAGATTCTATTGATAGTCTTAAGCATAATGACATGCAAAGTACAAGGACCAAATATGCATCCATACTTTATAAATGTTGATCAAATTTATAATTTATTGTACTTTACCAATTATAATTTTATATAGTGATGATATGTCAGACTATCAATCGAAGACAATCAATTTTATATAGTAATTTTATAATTTATTGTGATGAAGACTATCAATCGAATCTTCTAGATGCTAGAATGGAAAAGAAGATAGTTATTATTAATAGACTTAATGTATTCATTTTTCTCTAACAAGACTTAAAGTATGATGGTCCTAAAACATGGTGGAGTTTTCTCTAGGTACTGTTCAACACGAATCCAGCTGCTCTGGACCATTGGATCTTATAGCCCAACGGTCAGGATTGGTGCTATGTATCCAATTCAAAACACGCTAGAGACTCTTGTCAAGAAAAAAGGAAAAGACAGGCCACACACACAGCGCGGTCGTACCAAGGCACACGTGTGCGGCGCGACTCAGTGGGACGAGGGAGAGATCAGCCGGCCGGTGCGCGCGGGGCACTGCACAGGAGGGGGAGAGAGGATGGATGGTGAGAGACAGTGAAGGAGAGAGAAAACATAGTAGTACTACTAGTAGTACTGCGCTACTAGTAGTAGGTACCTGTACCTCACGTCAGAAATGCGTAAACTAGCTTTACTCTGACATCGCACTGCCTTCAACTTCTTCGCTGCTCTCGCGCTGCCTCCCGTTAATAATTCCTTCTTGCTCTTCATTTTTTCTTTCATTTTTTTGGCAAAATTAGGGTTAATTTTTTGTGCCCCTGGTTCAGTAGAAGTATGGACTACTCAAGTTTTGCACAATAGTCTTTTTTTCTAAAAATTGGGTCTGGGGCATTCAGATCCAAAATATTCATGTGCAAAATAATTCCGGTCACTGAGAACTTTTTCTTTTTCTTTCTAATGAGGAATCTGCCCTGAAGTACCAAGAACGTACGCGTTAAAATCCAATGGTGGGCATGAAAATTACATAATGGTCCAAAAAGAAAACCAAAATACATCTAGGACCTATACTTTTACAACACGGACCCTAAAGATACAACTCGGAAATTTGAACATGTTTTTCCTAATACTAGTTCGAAACTACCACCCCAGCATTATTGTATACCTTGGCAAGACACACCCATCTACCAAATATGGGAACATTATCATGAACTATGATGTATATATGGCCATGACCTAATCGGTCGGTCCGCTCAAGAAACCCTCGAGTGTTCAGGCCAGATCTAATGTGACTACGACTTATTCGAATGTTTCAAATCTCATGTTTACCATTTTTTCATGGCTGGTACTGCAAATGAGAGGATGTCATGCAGACCCTTTTTTTATTCATTTTCCTTTATATCGTTTTGTTTTTTTTTGTAAGAGTTGGCAGCATGCAAATCATATATATCAAGATATTGAGTCATTCAAAAATCTCGGCGATTTTCAAGATATTGACCCACAGTGTACGCCTTCAAAATAGTTTCATAGTATAACTTCAAGAGCAAAGCTGCGATGGGTTCCTGACACGAGGTACAGATTACGAGGAGTAGTAAAACGCAATGAGACGGGGGGAGTAATTTCTAGAGCCCTAGTTATTGCTGCCCCAAATTTCTAGCATCTACCATTTCTCTCTACATGTGGTAGAGCGCGGACGAAAAAAAATAAACCAATGGGGAGAGAATTATGGTGCAGTTAAGAGGCTAGCTCTAATAACGTTCCCAAGATTTTCTCACCGATTTTAAAGGCCATGTCTTGGTACCAACAAAACAGTAGTACTAGCTAGTACTCCCTCCATTCCAAAATAGATGTTTTAGTTTTGTAAAAAGAGTGCATGTAGACCGCTTTTGGTGTATATGTTCATTTAGATTGAACATATAAACTAAAAGAGGTCTAGATACACTCTTTTCACTAAACTAAAATATCTTGTATTTTGAAATGAAGGGAGTACATATTTTTTTGAACAGGCAGTACTAGTACTCCATGTTAAGGCTAGTCATAGTAGGAGTAACCTAGTCCTACTTGTATCGCCAACTAAGCATTTAGATGATATGGCATGCAATTAAATGATGAGAGAGAGGCTTGTGGCAACTAGCTATGTTACCATAACATCATACATTTCAAGACAAAATGAGCCTACATTGCAATAAATGAGACTGTGCATGATACCACACCTATGTTATTTTACACTATGGAGGTAGTAACTGACTAGTAGTAACATATGAATATTACTACTACTTACTCTATGACTAGCCTAAGTGGGGATTTGGCTATGCGAGAGGCCACACAATTACCAAGATAGGCATGTAGGCTTGGTTAGGTAGGCACTTAATACTTGAAGGTCAACTATACCGGTGGTTGTAGCTTTCTACCGTTAATTGTTTGTACGAGTACTACTACTAGTACTACTCCATAGTACTACTAAGCAAGAGTACAAAAGTACCTAGATTGAGCAGCGGTGGAGTTTGTCGCAGAGCGATATCCAGAGAGAGAGAGAGTGAGAGAGAGAAGGAAAGATGGAGGTTGTGTGGGTGAGCGCCATCCGTCTGATAGAGAAAGCCAGGGACGCCCATCCCCAGGGCGACTCTTTGCAGCACCTCCGTGTCATGCTGGTACGCGCCGTGGCACGCACCCATTCCGATGCTATCTTCGCAGTCTGGCTCAAGAAGATGGTGGACACTTTCCTCACCAACTTCAGCATCTTCACAGGCACGGTGGACGACCTCACTGCCCGCCTTCAGGCCATGCGCCATGACGCATACCCAATAGGTATGTTTGCCACAATGCATGCTACCGACAGCAATATCGTTTTCTTCTATGGACTTCATTCATCTAGCCTATCTATAACTGACTTTTAGCCCCAAATTTTAGTCCAGGTGTTCCTTCCAAGGTTGTTGCCACGCTCACCACTTCCCTGGCTGGTCTCTCTAGAGACGATCTGTTCCGCGCACTGATGGCCTGCAGCTTTCCGAGGCTTTGCCTGCCGCACCGGTGGACATCTACATGGAGGTAGCTGTTATCGCGTAGCGTCTTGCCCAGCACGATGAGCTGGACCTCTTCATCGGCCTCCTTGAGCAGTGTGTATTCCAGGGCACGTCGGTCATGAACAATCCCCGCACGGCCACCAACCTCCGCTCGTTGGGCTATCCTTGACAGCTTTGCAAAAAAACATGTCAATCTGGCAGGTACCATTGCTCCTCATGGCGCGGGCAACTGAGGTTGAAGACGAAGGGCATCTCAAGGATTTCGATGTAATTTTTAGTTTTTGTTGAGGTGCTTTGTACTACTCGATGTTTCTTTTAATGCTAGGATCCTTTTCGTAAAAAAGGAGAAGGGAAGACGTGTGAAGATTCTCCATGGTTATTGTCACTTTGTCATTTATATGGACGAATCACATGTGGGTTTAACAAACATTATGTTTTTATTAACCAACAGTCTTCACAGAGAAAAAAGCATACATTAAGTCACTAAGGTTTATACACATCAGGTCATTGCATATGGTTATGATGTTGGAATTCATTTCTTGTGCTATATATTCTTGGTGATAAAGACATTATTTTTTGTCATGTAATGGAAACATTTCCCTTGATGGTGAAAACATTGTTTTGTTTTATGGAATGCTCTGTAAAATGTTAAAAAATAATTATTAACAATGAAAATATTTTTAGATACTAAAAAAAGGTCACAACTCTTTTTTGGCCATTTCATGCATCATTGGAAATGATGGTAGTTTAATGTAACATTTAGAAAGTAGGGGAAAACGAAGAAACTTACATGTAACATTGAGTGTAGACTCCAATCGTTGTTCATGGAGAGGTATATGTACATTATCTGCCTGGACGTCAAATGTGAATAATGCAAAACCAAAATTGTGCACGTCGACAGTCATGCAAAACCATCCATAGTACTGCATCCATTAAAAAGTACACGATATCTTGGTAAGCTAGAAACATGTTTGGGAGTACTTCTAAAATACCCGAGAGATGTTTAGTTCTAATAAGTCGACCAAGTATTGCACCAAAGTTCTAAATTATGTAGGATATTATTATGCTTTAATAAGGTAAGTTATTAGAGTGCACGCAATAAAATAGTCGTGCGAAGCACATACAGTTTACTAGTATACACCAAGGCAGCTGACCAACACGCTAGAGACTATTGTCAAGAAAAAAGGAAAAAAATAGGCCACACACACACACACAACGCGGCCGTACCAAGGCACACGTGTGCGGCGCGTCACAGTGGGATGAGGGAGAGATCAGCTGGCCGGTGCGCGCGGGGCGCTGCACAGGAGGGGGAGAGAGGATGGATGGTGAGAGACAACGAAGGAGAGAGAAAATATAGTAGTACTACTAGTGGTACTGTGCTACTATTAGTAGGTACATGTATCTCGTGTCAGAAACCCATCAAACTAGCTTTACTCTGACATTGCATGCCTTTAACTCCTTCACTGCTTTCGCGTTGCCTGTCGTTAATAATCTCTTCTTGCTCTTCATTTTTTCTTCTGTTTTTTTCTTTGGCAGCTTTGGGGTTAATTCTGTGGTGCCCCTGGTTTAGTAGAAGTACGGACTACTCAAGTGTGTGTGTGTGTGCTTCTTCTTCTCGGGTGTGACATGGAGCAACAAGAGTAGTATATCTCAACAATAGTGTACAAATAATTTTGAATGTTGACCATCGGATCAAGACTTGCGAATCCCAACATTTCTAGCCATTGGATCTTATTTTCCATTATAGGCCATCATGTTTGATTCAAAGGATTTACATGGGAAAGTTATAGGATTAAATCCCATAAGAATTTTTTCTATAATGGTTGTTTGATTTGTATGATTATTGATTCCTATAGGAAATTTTCCTAGGGAACTAGATTGCATAGGAAATCTAACATCGATACACGCCCAAACCTCTTTTTTAGAATCCTTTTTTCCTTTGATGGAATCAAACAAACTTTCTTGCATATATATATATATATGGGTTCCTATAGGATTAAAGTGGGCATGACATTGTAATCCTATGTTTTTCCTATTCCTATGGTTTTCCTATTCTACGAATCAAAAAATCCCCTAGCATCTAGAAGATTGTATTGATAGTCTTCAGCATAATGAATGCTATGCACAAACCTCAAAACACACTTCTCCATCATACTAGAATCTTCTCCCTCGTTTCTCTTGACCATGTTACCAAAAATTTCAAGTGTCAAGTAGCTAATAATCTTTGACTTCTACATGATGATACAAAGTACAAGAACCAAATATACACCTATACTTCTTATCTTATCTTACCACTATATAATGTACGAATAACTTTGAATATTAACCGTTAGATCAAGACTCGTGAATCCTAACATTTCTAGTTGTTCGATCTTCTTTTCCATTCTAGCATATAGAAGATTCTATTTATAGTCTTCATCACAATGAATGCTATGCATAAAACTCAAAACACACTTCTCCAACCTTCTAGAATCTTCTCCCTCATTTCTCTGAACCATGTTACCAAAAATTTCAAGTTTTATATAGCTAATAATTGCTGACTTCTACATGATATATATATACTGTACAAAGTACAAGAACCAAATATACACCCATACTTTTTATATATGTTGATCAAATTTATATATTTTTCTGCTTTACCGGTATTATAATTTTATATAGTGATTATATGTGTCAAACGTATATTATATGAGTCTTAGGTCCAGGGCACGTGTAATTTACTAGTTATATATATGTTAATCAAAATTATAATTTTTTATGCTTTACCTATGATAATTAAGAGCTACGTCCATAAAGTACCAGGTGTGTATTTGGTTCTTTATACTTTGTATCAAGTAGAAATCAACCTACTGTTAGTTACCTAGTACTCGACATGCTCTAGAGAAATGACAAGATGATTCTAGAATTACCGAGAAGTGTGTTTTGAAGTTTGTGCATAACATTCAGTGCACTAAAGAACATCAATAGAGAATCTTCTAGATGTTAGAATGGGTTGAAGATCCAACTTAATTCTATTTAACAGTGTTGGGATTTGCTAGTCTTGATCCAATGGTCAAAGTTCAAAGTTATTTGTACACTATATATATAGTGGTAAGATATGATTATATAATAGGTTAAGCTCAAAAAGTTTTAAATTTGATGGACATCTATAAAGTATGGGTGTATATTTGGTTCTTATACTTTGTATCATGTTGAAGTCAACGTAGAAGTAAATGTTTGTTAGCTATACCTAATACTTCCAATTTTGATAACATGGTCTATAGAAATGTTTGAAAGATTCTAGAATGATAGAGAAGTGTTTTAAGATAAGAAGTATGGGTGTATATTTGGTCCTTGTACTTTCTATGTCACGTAGAAGTCAAATATTATTAGCTACCGAACACATTCAATTTTTGATAACATGGTCTAGAGAAACAAGGGAGAAGATTCTAGTATGATGGAGAAGTGTGTTTGGAGGTTTGTGCATAGCATTCATTGTGACAAAGACTATATATCAATAGAATTTTCTAGATGCTAGAATGGAAAAGAAGATCCAACAGCTAGAAATGCTAGATTCGCGAATCTTAATCCAACGGTCAACATTGAAAGTTATTCGTACACTATATAGTGGTAAGATAAGATAAGATCATGCAGAAGTCAATGATTATTAACTACAAGGGAGAATATTCTAGTATGATGGAGAAGTGTGTTTTAAGGTTTGTGCATATCATTCATTATGGTGGGACCTACATTATAAATATTTGCAACTAGTACATTGTGGAGCTCTTGCTATATTTTATACCAAAGCCAAATTTACCTTTACGTCAGATTTGGCAATGGCAACATTGTGGGTGCCCATGGACAAGCCACAAGCTTATGGGTCACCCTTAAGAAAATTTCCTTAAGGTGAAGCTCTACTATGTATATATATGTGGTCATCCATAAGGACTACTTTTTGCTTGTGGAAACCCTTATGGACAACATAGTGGATGCCCTAGGTGAACTTTTTCCATAAGGTGGGTCCCACACAGCTTGTGGAAGTAGCTATAACATCACCTATGTATAAGGTGAACTTTTGCCATAAGATGGGACCCACACAGCTTATAGAAATAGCTAGTACAATGTGAAGGAAATATGCCCTGAGAGGCAATAATAAAGTTGTTATTATATATTTCTTGTATATGATAGATGTTTATTTTGCATGCTATAATTTTATTGATAGGAAACATCAATACATGTGTGTTTAATAAACAAAAAGGGTTCCTAGTTATGCCTCTCTTATAGACTAGCTTGTTGATTAACAAGATGATCAAAGTTTCCTGATCATGGACATTGGATGTTGTTAATAACAAGGTCACATCA
This sequence comes from Avena eriantha, assembly GCA_910589775.1. Classification (NCBI taxonomy): domain Eukaryota; kingdom Viridiplantae; phylum Streptophyta; class Magnoliopsida; order Poales; family Poaceae; genus Avena; species Avena eriantha. Next base: position 109,115,334 of record OU342746.1, on the reverse strand, counting down.
TTTGTGAAATGATGTGATGAACATTCATCCAAAGTATAGCATTACGATCAAGTCATTATGTTTGTATTGCTATAACATCATACAAAGTAGTCTTAGTCCTTAGACCATGAGATCATGTTAATTGCTAACACCAGAAGAGAATTTTGATAACATCAAACGTCACACCGTAACAGGGTGACTATAAAGATGGGTTCAGTACTACGAAGGTGTTATGTTGAGGCTCATGGATCAAGAGTGGAATTTGTCAATCCAGATGACGGATAGATATACTCTGGGCCCTCTCGGTGATATCACATTAAGATAGCTTGCAAGCAAGGGATGTGATCACTAGAATGTTGTATCACGGAAGCGAGAAAAGAGTGCATGTCGGTAACGAGATCAAACTAGGTATTTGGATATCGATGATCGAATCTCGGACATGTATTATATCATGAGACAAAGGGATTAAATTTCTGACGTTAAAGGTTCTCACGATCACAGAAGTCATCGTTGAATGTGCAGGAGTCAGTATGGATCTCTAGGTCCCGCTTCTGATTATTGATCTGAGAGGAGTCTCAATCATGTCTGCATTATTCGCGAACCGTAGGGTGACACACTTAAGGGTTGCCGGACACCATTTAGGAGCACATATGTTCCAGACAAAAGGTTTGCAAAGCGCAGGAAATGTTTCGATAGAAACCGGAATTGTTTCGGGTGAAATTGCAGAAAGTGGTTCTGCATGTGATATTGAAATGTTGCAAGGGGTTTTATGTGAATGTTTTTTAATTAAAGTAATTAACAAAATTCTGAAATAAATAAAAGAGTTTTTATTAAATGAGAGAGCATTAAATTTGGAGAAATTTAATGCATTTAAAGTGGAGACTTTAAAAGAGAATGTTAAGGGGCATTTTAATGTGGAGGGGTTACCACCACATGAATGGGGGAGGTGAGGGGTCACCCCCCCATGCGCCGGCCATGGAGAGAGGGGGCACCCCCCTCCTCCTATAAAAGGCCACCCATTCCCTCCTTCATCCTCACACCTCCTCGTGAAGGATCTCTCTCCCCCTCTAGATATTCCCCCATGGTCTCGGATTAGCGAGATACATGTTCCCGGTGGCCTTGCGTCTGGAGGGAGTTGCTACTTCCGCTGATTCGCTGGAGCGAGGAGGTGGAGGTTGTCCGGTGGCTTGAACGTGTGTGCGAGGACGGATGCGCTGCTGATTTGCGGCGCTCGGACTTCCACACGATCTTGAGATCGGCAAGCGTATGACTACATCAACCACGAGTTCCTACTCGTTAACAAAACTCGTTGTCTTCGAGGGTAAGTTCTCCATGGATGTATGTCCACCCGTTGCTCTGTATCTAGTAGATAGATCTTGGCGTATAGTTCTCATCGTAGGAAATTTTTTGTTTTCTATGCTGCGGACCGAACACAATGTATAAGGTCGAGTTCACCTTAAGCTGGGACCCACATGTTTGTTAAAAATTCACACATGCAAGCGAGAGAGGAGAAAGTAAAATAATTGTTTATTGCTTATGGACAACCCATAAACTTGTCGGTCACCCTTAAGGAAATTCCACTAAAGTGAACCTCTAGTATGTATATGGATAGGCTTATGGACTACTTTTTGGCTTGTGGGTAGAAAACATAGTGGATGCCCTGGGCACCCACAATGTACAGACAAATCTAGTTCCAAAATAGATATTTGGCTTTTGGAACTAGTTCCATATGTTGTAGGGTTAGTTCCAAATCTCAGAAACTAGGGAATCGAAGCAACTCCGTGCCCCGATGCCAAATTCCAAGTACTACTCTATCTGAGCATGTGGCAGTGCACTGCTTCTCTCTCGTGCGATGGGGAGAGAGAACACCCTTTACTATGTTGTTTTATTCTATGTAAGGGCCCACTATGCAAATATTTGGCAAGACAAACGATGTGGAGCTAATGCAAAATTTGCCTCCCATGCTAAATAGTGTTGTGTGTCAGATTTCGCAACATCAACGTCGTGGCTGATAAAGTGAACTTATCTATAAGCTGAGTGACCCATATGTCGGCAAAAAGTATACATGTGCAAGAGAGAGAGGAAAGAGTAAATAATTTTATATTGCTTATAGACAAGCCACAAGCTTAGATGAAGCTCTACTATGTATGTGGTCATCCATAAGGACTACTTTTTTCTTATGGATAACATAGTGGATTCCCTAATACAAATCTCGTTCCGTGAAAAAATAAAAACAGAGCTCGTCCATGCAAGTAAAATACTACAGAGCTCGTCCAGTACAACCCACACCCTAGGTGTCTAGTAGAGTCAAGCCGGTCACAGTCTCCTACAAATTAACTACTCCGGCCATCTAGATGTCTACTAGTACTAGGGAGTAGGGAGTCGGTGGGTCACTGTCTCCTCGAAATGCAACTGAGGAGCGCATGCTCGTGTTGATTAATCCATCTTTCTCCCCTTGCCTATTCCGCCGCCCCCTCCAGGCGTCTTCCCCTTTTCTTCCTGGCGTCTTCCCCTTCCGCACCATGCACCGCCGTTGTCTCCATATGCCGCTTTCGGATTCTCTTCCTCGTCTCACTCAGGCAGTTGCCACCCTCGATTCCCCCTCTCTTCTGAAACCCCAATCAATGAAATACAAATTCTGCCTTGCGATGGCGTCAGTGAGCATGATTCTGAGCTTTTTCACGACGTGTTTACTGAAGGCCCCTTTGAAGAACTCATAACCCGATGTGATGTCATCATCGCTGCTAGCCTAATCGGTTCGTCCAAACTTTTTCTTGAATCTGTGAAAGCTAGTGCAAATCTGGATGCTTCAATGCCATTTGGCCTCCCATGTGTTCTTCATTCCCCCTGACAAAGGGACCGCTAGATTTCTTGCATTATTTCAAAATTGATAGCCTCCCGTGCAAGTTGTCGCTGCTGGACAAGTTCTCCTCCGATGCTATGGTACCAGACTATACTTCTGGGCAGTGGGTAGGTGCCAATGGAGATTGGATTTCCACGGCTAGCTTCAGAGGCAAGTTGGAGCTTTGCAACATGTACACTCGTCACAAGATTCCTCTCCCAGCATTGCCGTGCCAAGCAACCGACTAGCCAACCACGTTCTTGTTGGATAATGATCTTCCAGTTGTAATGCAGAAGATTGCTATTTGCCAAGTTCCTAGAGCTGCTGGGAGATATAAAGATTTCTCGCTTGTTGTAGTGTTCAACGTCAGAATTGCCTTCCTTCAGGGCAGTGATGATGGATGGACAGTTCTTCCACTTCCTCTTAACCACACCCTGAGCCCTTACAGTTACAATCATGGAATTACCCACGATGGACTAGTGTTCGCCATAGCTTTGTATGGCAACGTTCATGTTTGGGATCCTCTGCATCCTGGTAATTATTCCTTCATATGTAGTGTACTGACTTAATTACTTATGTGCCCAAGCTATTGTACTGAATTGACATAGGGAGTGTTTCGTTTAAATGAAAATACGAGTATTTATTTTAGACTCTACGAACTATATGAATCATAGTTTTTCCGTAGGATTTTCTCTTATAGCAGTCGTTTGATTCATCGAATTGAATTATGCATAGTAGATTTTTCTAGATGTCTTTTAGTTCATTCAATAGGAATTTAAGATATACTTGAAGCTCCTAAAAAGAATCCGTTCAATGGTTTTTCCGTGCAATGTAATCCAACACAACCACAATCCTGCAGGAGTATAAATGGACATGCAAATGTAAAATCATGTGTCTTTCCTATCCTATGTTTTCTGGATTTGCACGGGTTTTTGGCAAGTTCCCCTACAAATGAATCGGTCAATTATCTTTGCCTTTTTAGACAAAACGAGCCAAAAATTGCCCGTCTTGTTCATAAAAGATGAGTCCATTCTCTAGGAAATTTCCCTATTATATAATGCTTTGCTTCCTTTGTACGATTCTAGGTCGTAGTTGTTTTTCCTATGTTCAAGCTACTTTGCATGCAGTTCAATTGGAAGGAAATTTTTCAGTAGGATTCACTATATCATGCTGCCAGAATCATAAGTTAACGCATTCTGCTAACTTTTCAATGTCCTGCACTGGTCTTGGCGCGACCAGCTGCCGCGGACGAGTTGGTGGATTCATTTCTTAATGCTACTAGAGACGAGCACGACTACTTTTTTGGTTTTTGGTGCTTAGCAAGATCTGCAGATGGTTCTAGACTTCTTCATATATATAAGCTTGGTGCTTCTTATGATCCCAGCTATCTTACTTGTCATTGTCGCCATCGTACTGGTGTTGCTCATCTTCGTGGTGTACACTGCGGTTGCACTATCTCCACTTATACTTCCGGGTTTGGCTTCTTGGTGTTCTCAATGAACACTGGTCAGGTTGATCAAGCTAATCCATGGGAAAGGATTGCTGACCTTGGATCATATTCTCTTTTCCTTGGAGTGAACTATCCGATTACCATGCGCGTAGATGGTGCAGATCTTACCTCAGGTTATCTGACGAGAAGCAACTGTGTTTACATCTTACCAACTGCAGCATGGCTTTCCAAAGAGGCGCAGGCTGAATTATGCCGCTTCAGTCTTAGTGGTAAAGACTGCGGTGTTACTTCTGAAATCAATGTCCTTGAGGGAATTAGTAACCCTTGCTTCTGGACAGGAATGGTGAAGCATCCGCTTTGGTTCGTACCAACCTTCGCGAACACCATCGATTGGAACCGGCCTCATGCTTAACTAAGAAACAAGACATGTTGCCATAGTATGTAATGATGCAATCCATATGTAATAGTTGGTACTACAAGTAGAGAAATAGTTCTGGACCATGTTGAACTGTTTATTTTGTTTAGTTGTCTGAAGTCATCGGCTTTCAACTTATTGGTCTCCTCTCTTTTGAAACATGTCCTTGTATCGATACTATGTTTATTTACTTGTATGAACTTGACTATATTTTTTTGGACCTTTAGCATAATGCACTTTAGTCCGCCGATTCTAGAGTTCTTTTAGAAATTATGGAAATTTTAGCATCAACATGATGTTACGGACCACATGCCATACACTTGAACAATTACCTCAATGCTTGTGTAAGGGTTGTACTCTATGAAAACAATCTTGGCTTGAACGATTATAGCCTCATGCACTAGTCTTTGGTTAAGCTGATATGACGAGCCCATATTTTTTAGAGATTTATCTTATCTTATCTTACCACTATATAGTGTACGGTTAACTTTCAACATTAACCGTTGTATCAAGACTAGAAAATTCTAACATTGCTAACCCTCGAATCTTCTTTTCCATTCTAGCATGTACTCACTCCGTTCCATAATATAAAATGTTTTAACTTGTGCGAAACGAATGTATCTAGACGACTTTTAGTGTGTGGTTCACTCCGAACATACACACTACTTTTAGTGTGTAGTAAAATATGTCTAGATACATTTTTTCACAAAAGCTAAACCATCTTATATTTTGAAACGGAGGAAGTAGGAGATTCTATTGATACTGTACTAGACTTTAGCATAATGAACGCTATGCACAAGTACAAGAATAAAATATACACCCGATACTTTATGGAAGCTTCTCAAAAATATAATGATTTTCTCAGATTTACCTATTACTACTTTATGGAGTAGTACAGTTTTATATTGTGATGATATGGCATTCATTCTACTAGACAGCGTTGGCGTGCTAGACTAGCTAGCGAATTACTACTAGTAAAGTTTCGTCGATGCTACTACCGTAGTACTAGACAGCGTTGGCATGCTACACTAGCTAGCTAATAATTAAAGTCTCCTCGATGCACCTGCGCCCTGCAGCAGAAGACCGATGAAGGAACACGCAAAAAACTCCTCGTTCAAAGAGTCATATCGGCTTCCCCATCTCCGGCAGTATTTCGTAACGTATCCAACGCGCGCGTCACTCATTTTCTTCACCATCTTTCCCGCAGCATCGGTCCTTCCAGGCCGCCACCCCTCTCCTCCAAAACCTCCCAATAGTCATAGATTGATCTGCCTTGCCCCCAAACCATTGGGATGCGATGGCGGATTCGGGGCCCAACCAGTGGTACGGTGGATGGAGCAACGTCGGCGCTGACGTGTTCGACGAGATCGCTATGCGTATGGACACTACCAGCACCGTCCGGCTGGCCACATGCTCCATGGAGTTGAACCTCCAAGTCACCCGCGGAAAAGGTAGCAGATGCCCCAACGACAGTTGCGGGACATTGGTCACGTACCGTTAGGTCCACAACCACAAGATTGCGTGCGTGCACGGCCCTTGCAACTGCATGGAGAATGGCTGCATTTTTGCAACCTCGCCGGTGGCACTCCTCGCCCACCTCTGTGAAGCTCACTCGATGAGGGTGCGCAGTTTCTGCTACGGCAAAACACGCAGGTACTTCTCTAAGCCTCTGTCGGCAACAGGCCTGTGGAAAGTAGATATCATTGGATCCGGAGACGATGGTACTGTGTTCGCGGTGCGATTTGACACGTGCCAAATGCTACATGTTGTATCCGTTGTATGCGTCAGGTCGGTAGCGTGCTTGTCGCCATGGTACTGGTAAAGTTTTGGTCGTCGACTGTGATTGAGGGGAGAAGCATAAAAAATTCCAGGCTATGCGTGCTAGAGAGCACCGCGTTGTCTGACGGCATCCTGTTCTAAGAGTTGAAGTGGCTCCTGTCGGTGCTGAGGTCGCACCTGGTCGCTCGTCAACCGTCGGTGTTCACCCTGGAATACTGTCTTCGGATTAACAGGATTTATGAGTGAGATAAACACATCTTAATGTTCGTTGGAGTATTTGAACTGCTAGAAAGACTTACTACCTGTTCTTAGTAGTCGTTCTTAGGAGTATTTTTACGGAGTTCAACTACTGCTAATATATTTTGTAGTAATACCTACTGTATGTACTGGTACTTATCATTTTGGGAGACTTGGTTCCTAGCTTAAGATAGTTCTGAGAATTTTCAATGGAGTTCTTCCTCTACTAATCTATTTTACAATAATAACTATGTACTAGTGCTTGTTTAGATCGATCGATGAAGTGCAGAATATGGTCTCGCTTAACTTTTGAATCAGGCCTAGCTACATCTATTGAATTTCAATATGTGCATTGCCGAATCTGTCAATTATTGTCTATGTACTGCTAATTCGGTCAGTTTGAAATACTGCTGAATCTGTCAAGTGCTGATAAATATGATCTGGGAATCTGTCAAGTGCTGCTGAATATGAGCTGGGAATTTTTCGATATTTTTCTATATTTTGTACTGCTGAATCTTTTAAATGCTGCTGAATTTATCAAATGTTCTATTGTTACTATTAGTACATACAATACAATATTTTGTAGAACTAACTGTGATGTACGTGTACTTGTTTAGATCAAGTGTAGTGGATTGTCTTGCTTTTCTTTTGGAACTTGGCATTTTATAGAACTAATACCGATGTACTGCTACTTGTTTAGACCAAGTGCAGTACATGGTCTTCCTTTTCTTTTGGAACTTGACATTTTATAGAACTAATACTGATGTACTTCTACTTGTTTAGATCAAGTGCAGTAGATGGTCTTGCTTTTCTTTTGTAACTTGGCCATGTCATAAACTCATAATCTTGACCACGCTTTGCATTGATGTGAGAAGGAGGCATGCATAGAAAAGCAGACTTGACCGTCAGTTTTGCTTGCTCCAATGATTGAGTGTATTAGGAGAACAGGCCAAACTGATCGTGGGCCAAGGTTTTTTTAGCTAGAATAAGAACTGATTCTCTTTGTATTGCTATTGAATTTTAAGAAGGAAAGCTACTGAATCTCTCAAATGTTCCGTCGTTGCTATTACTAAAGCATTTGTGCAACTAATATGGATGTACTGGTATTGTATTTCATTGTATGTATTGCTGCATTAGTCACTTTTGAAATGCTGCTGAATTGGTCAAGTGCTCCCGAATATTAATTTCGAATCTGTTGATAATTATCCGCCAAAAAGAATTTTGAAATGCTGCTGCATTGGTCACTTCTGTACTGATGAATTTTGACATGAATATCCGCCAAAAAGAATTATCGCTACTCCCCCGCCCTCGCTGAGGTCTTTGTTTTGTATCCGGCAGAGCACATCACAATACATTTTTTATTAACCAGGAGAAGAAATATAGTACTCCCTCCGATCCAAATTAATGTTCTTACATATGTCTAGATTTTGACATATCTAGTCATGTTTTAGTGCTAGATACATCCGAATCTAGGAAAATCCGAGAACATTAATTTGGATCAGAGGGATTAGCTCATTCGGCCCCTCTTTAGCCCAAAACATTTTAATTCAGTCTTTTAGGGGTCAGGTACTGCTGACCACAACCCAGCAAAATTTTAGAAAGAAGCCCATGGAGCATAGTCGAGATCATATTAGTTCGGCCTTTTACAGGTTAGCGGACTGCTAAGCATAGCCCAGTGAAATTTGAGAATGAAGCCCATGGAGCATATGGAATATAACCCACGTAGAGCAATAACCAAACTCTTTTTAATTCGGCCTTTTGGGCATTGCCCCCACGTCTCATAATAATAATAAAAACTCTGCCTACCCATGTTTTAAGAAAATACCACATTATGTGGTATTTTATAAATTGAGATGCCAGGAGCGCTGCCCTTTTATATTTTAAAAGAGATAAACATAGACACACAAAATATATTAAGAAGACTAACACAGAAGTTGTAGTACTAATAAAAGTTTAATGATATTTTTCTATACATATCTTTGATGTATTTGGCACTTAGTTTATGTTTATTTGATTTGAAGGTCTTTTGTTCGAATCGCCTTTGTGTGTGTGTATCTTGGATTTACATTTTTTTCTCCTAGCAATATCGCATTACGGAGAGGCTGGCATCACGGTCCCACCAGCATGCAGTGTCCCTGTAGTTTGTTTTGAGGGTGGGTTCAAAAAAAAGTTTAAATACTTGTACAGAGAGGCTCGCATCAGCGACCCACCAGACAAAACATACAAGGTTGTATCGAGGACCCACAAGCCAGAACATGCCAGAGAGGCTGACATAAGGCCCAAGCAGTAAGACCATACATGGCTACCACGGTGAAAACAACATACGTGGCCGAAAAAAAAGTCCATCATACACATGTTGCACTTATAGAGAAGCTGACATGTCGGACCCAGCAGGCCCAAGCATAGCCCATGAAATTAGCCTATCAGCCCCAAGCATAGCCCAATACCTTCTAATTCGGCCTTTTCGTGGTCTTTTGGCCACCGACCGTAGCCCATTCAATTTAGGTTGAGCCCATGGAATATAAGCCATGACGAATAGGGCATCCGCCCCGAGTTAGCCCAGAATCTTTTTAATTCGGCCTTTCTTAGCATTTTTTGTACATCTAGGACCCGAAAAATAGTCCAACATACACACGTTTCTTTCAGATAGAGTTTGTCAGCTGGGACCCAACATAGACACGTTTCCTGCATAGAAGTGGTTGAAATCTGGGACCTAGCAAGTTGCCAAGGTCAAAACAGCGGGCATGGCCAAAAAATGTCCATCATATGCACATTTCATTTACAGAGAGGCTGATATGTGGGACCCAGTAGCGCGAACTTATACAGATGCTGCATCGAGCAACATAGCCAGTTTGAAATAGGGAGGCACGACCGAGAAAAATGTTCAGCATGTACATGTTTCTTTTAATGAGAAGCTGAAATGGGGGACCCAACAGCGTGAGCAAACGGCAGATTCGTCGAGCAACGCTATCTAGTTCGGAACAGGGTAGCGCTAGAGAAGAAAAATTCCATCATACCCACGATTCTTCTAATGTGAGGCTGACATAAGGGACCCACTAGCCTGAATAAATGGCTGATGCAGCAAGCAAAACTATCAAGTTCGGAACACGAAGGCGCTACAGAGGGTAAAAAATCCATCATACACACATTTCTTCTAATGAGAGGATGACATGTGGGTCCTAGCATCATGATTAAATGGTCAGCGCGAGTGAAGGAAACAAAATCTATCATACACATGTTTCTTCTAATGAGAGGATGACATGTGGGGCTCAAGAGGTTGGTTAAACGGTAGATGCGTCGAGCGGCACTATCAACTCGGAACGGGGTAGCGCTAGCGAAGGGAAAATTCCATCATACACACATTTCTTCTAATAAGAGGATGACATGTGGGTCCTAGGAGGTTGATTAGACGGTAGATGCATCGAGCAATGCTATCAACTTCGGAACATGGTAGCGCGAGCAAAGGAAAAAAATTCCATCATACACACGATACTTCTAATGAGAGGCTCACACGTGGGATCTAGCAGTCTGACTAAATGGCACACGCCTCGAGCTACGTTATCGAGTTCAAATCAGGGAGGCGCGACCGAAAAGAATGGTACGCTAGAGACACTAACGTCCAGGACCCACACGCATCAAAAGACTTCGACGAGTCAACATTGCATGAGGAAACGGAAATCTTGCTTCTGCCACACGCTGGCCGAGCTTCCTCCACGTTTTTAGCAGATCTGTCGTAGTAGAGGGTCGCAAAACTAGAAAAAAAAAGTTTTCCATCGGCCACGGCCAAGCCAAGAATTTCGTCGCAGAAGACGCGCCTTCTACGACGACCGTCGGGCCAAGTCATTGCGGAAGGAAACTTTTCTTGTAGTGAATACCGAGTAGCGCAATGGAAGTTGTTCTGAAACCGCCCTCCAACATGGAAGAAGCGTCAAATGATAATGATCAAAGCAACCACATCGAAGCTTCTGCAATTCGCTAGTCTACAAGAATAGATACCACTCCTTATTGGTATAATAGTCTTGTGATGGCCATCATTTTGAATGAACAAGAGGAACCTACTAACTACAAAGAAGCCATGGAAAGTGTTGATTCTAAGAAATGGCTAGAAGCCATGAAATCTGAAATAGGATCCACGTATGAAAATCAAGTTTGGACCTTGGTCGATATTCCATAAGGACACAAGGCCGTGGAAAATAAATGGATCTTTAAGAACAAGAAAAATGTGGATGGTAATGTAACCATCCACAAAGCTCGACTTGTCGCAAAGGGGTTTCGACAAATTCAAGGAGTTGACTATGATGAGACCTTCTCTCCCATAGCGATGCTGAAATCTATATGAGTATTGCTAGCAATTGCTTCCCATTTCGATTATGAGATATAGTAGATGGATGTAAAAACGACATTCCTCAATGGACACATTGATGAAGAATTCTATATGATGCAAACAGAAGGTTTTGTTGATCCTAAGGATGCTGGGAAAGTGTGCAAACTTCAGCGATCCATTTATGGACTGAAGCAAGCATCTCCGAGTTGGAACCAACATTTTGATCAAGTGATCAAGAGTTTTGAATTTGTCCAAAATCAACAAGTGTTCTATGTTTACAAGAAAGTGAGTGGGAGCTCAATGGTTTTCCTAGTAGTATATGTGGATGACATATTACTTATGGGGAATAATGTGGAACTCCTGAAAAGCGTAAAACGTATTTGAGCATTCAATTTTCCATGAAGGTGAAGTTGCATACATATTAGGCATCAAAATCTATAGAGATAGATCGAGACACCTGATTGCATTAAGTCAAAGTACTTACCTTGAGAAGATTTTGAAAGGTTCAAAATAGAAGATGCTAAAAGGGGTTTGGTGCCTCTAACAAAAGATAGCACACTGAGTTTGACTCAATGTCCGGAAACAGATGCTGATAGAGGAAGGATGTCTTACATCCCCTATTCCCCAGCCATAGGATCTATCAGTATGCAATGTTAAGTACTCTACCATATGTGGCATTAGCTCTTAGTTTGACAAGCCGATGCCAAAGTAATCCAGGAATGGATTACTGAACAGCCGTGAAAAATATTCTAAGGTATCTAAAAGAATAAAGGATATGTTCCTAGTCTACGGAGGTAGTGACAAAGCTCTTAGCGTAACTGGTTACATGGATGCAAGATGGCACATGGATCCTGATGACTCGAAGTCTCATACAAGATATGTGTTTCTGGTGAATGGTGGAGCGGTAATCTAGAAGAGTAGGAAGCAACCAGTAGTAGCACAATCTACAATGGAGTCAGAATACATCGATGCAGCTGATGCGACGAATGAAGCTGTTTGGCTGAGGAATTTCATCATTGAACTAGGAGTTGTTCCAAGTGCGCAAGACCCTGTGAATATCTATTGTGACAACACGGGTGCGATTGCAAACGCAAAGGAACCAAGGACTCATTCCATGACCAAACACATCAAGCTACATTTTCACGTCATTCAATAAAACATTGATGAAGGTGAAATCAAGATTTTCAAAGTGCACACGGATCTGAATGTTGCAGATCCTATGACTAAAGGTCTTCTTGTAAAATGTAATGTTTTGGGGGAACTGGCTCAACCCTCTATGGGGTGGAGTATCACATATATATAATGGTGTACAATGGTACAACACAAGTCCTATACCAATACGATATGGATTACACAGTTGGGCTACTATACAAAGTCTAATAGCCTTCCCCAATCTCAACTCACTCCTGAAACGTCTAGAAGGTTGAGACTGCGCCTACAGACCTCAAACATCGCTGAAGGTAGAGGCTTGGTGAAGATGTCTGCAAGTTGATCTTTTGAAGAGATAAACCCGATTTGTAGTAGCTTTTTTGCAACATGTTCCCTCAAAAAATGATAGTCAATCTGAATGTGTTTGGTCCGTGCATGGAACACCGGGTTTGATGATAGAAACGTAGCAACGATGTTGTCGCACCAAAGAACCGGAGGATGTGGCTGGGAAACTCCCAGTTCTCGAAGTAGAGAGTCAACACATATAAGCTCGGCAGTCGCATTGGCAACCAACTTGTACTCGGCTTCTGTGCTACTACGGGAAATAGTGGCTTGCTTGCGTGCGCTCCAGGTGATCAAATTAGGACCCAAGAACACATCATATCCCCTCATAGATCGCCTGTCATCTGGACACCCAACCAATCAGCATCTGAGAATGCAGAAAGAACTCTGGAGGGACTCGGGCGTAGGTGGAGACCATAGGAGACAGTGAGACGCACATAAAGCAGGATGCGTTTCACAGCAAACTAGTCCACATCAGTAGGTGCATGAAGATGAAGGGTTCCGCAGTAGAAAACAAAAAAATTCCTACATTGGAACTTCCAAACGCCCAAGATCTATCTATGTACTAATGTGGTAACGGTCGAGCGTAGAGAATACATACCCTTGTAGACCATACACGATTAATGTTCCGAGGGGAACGTGATTGATGTAGTCGTACTCGTAGCCGACCTCAAGGTCGCGAAGCTCCTCGTAGGTCACCCCTCGCTCCTTCTTCATCATGTATCATCTCCGGCTCACAACATTTAAGCGCCCCAAGTGTTGCGCCTCATGGTTTCGTACACATCTAGTGTATGACGAGACCTCCGGCTCCCCGATCCCGCCGGCAGTGTGGAAGTTGATATCCGGCCAGGAATCCCTGCAGCGTAACGGCGTGCTGCTGGTGTGTCGCCTCTTGCATGGATAGTCCTTACTTGGGACCGTGCCAATGCGTGGAGACTGGAGAGAGAGGGAAGGAGGAAGTTAACCAAAGGACTTCTCCAATTGAATATCGGTGTCTTTCATCACACACATGGACACCCCTTTATATAGGCTAAGGGGGTGCGCCTTTCTCAAAGTCTAAGCCATGTGGGACTAAATGCTAAAAGAAAAGACAGCAGGATTTCCGTCCAGTCGGATGGGCCAAAAATCAGCCCAAGAGGAAAAGGGGCAGCAGCCAACCATAGGCTGGGGCTTAGCCCGGCCGGGTGGGCCTTGTGCGGCCCACACCGCGCCCGCCGGCTTACCGTTGTGGCTGCAGCGACCAGCTCCCTACGCTGGGCCGGCGCTCGCGTAGCGGCCCGCCTAGCAGTTGGCGGCGGCTAACCCCCACCTCGCGCTCAGGTGGGTCAGTATGCGGTGCCCGGTGGCCCGGCTTGCCCTGCCCGGGTGGGTTGCAAGTGGCGGCCTGGCCTGCCCGCTTCCTGTGCGCCCGCTGGCGCTGCACCGCCCAGAGCGGCACGAAGTACCTACCGCCTGCCTGCCAGCGCAGCCTAGCTGCTTCCTCCCTGTGAAGTGGTTGTTATCCGCCGCCCATGTGGGCTTTAGCTGTTTTCTTTTACCTATTGTCTACATCTTTTCTCCTAGGCTAATTCCCTCTAGGGATTTTCCCTAATATGAAAGTTGTTTTTATAAATCTTAATTTAAATATTATTTAGAATATATTAATTCATAATTAACATATAATAAATGTATATTCAAATTCCCATTTTTCCAAAAACACTTTTCCGGTATTTTCCTTAATTCCTTCTCTGAACAACTTTGGATATCTCTGCGGAAAAATTCTGGCTTTCTCTTTCTCTACTATGATTCCATCTGACGGATGATCACTATCATCGTACCCTTAAGTGTATCTCGTCACGGCTCAGGAATGCTCTAGACATGATCTATATCAATGATCAATAGAGGGACCATGGATGCCCATGTGACCCCTATGCACTCCAGATGGCAATGTCGTTTGAACCGTAAAATGTAGAATCTAATTTCCCTTTGTTTCTTGATACGACTTGTCCGAGATCCGAGCATTGGTATCATATACCCTGTTCAATCTCGTTACCAACAAGTTCTATTTTCCTTGTTACCATGATATTACATCACTGTGACCGAGTCACATGTTGCAACATTTATGGATGTAATCTCACCAAGCCGGCCGTATGTATCTTACCCATCACGTGGGTGAACAAATCCCGGTCTTGTGGTCACATGTCATCTACTGTTCCTTTCAAATACCCAACATACACCTTTATGATCACCGTATTACCAACTGACGTTTGATGCAATCAAAGCAGCCTCGGGAAACAGTGAGTAATATGAACTCACGGTCTAAGGAAAATGACACTAGATTTTTAGCTATTGCAACAATGAACTATATGACTTGATCGTGTTGTAATCTTTCGAGGAATGTCCATCACATCATTCTCTAATGATATGACATCGTTGTCAATTGGCATAAATGCCCATGATCTTGAAGCTCACATCATCCTCATGACCAACGAACTAGTATGAATAGAAGTGATGTCTACGCACTTCTATTCTTGTAGACAGTTGTTGGGCCTCCAAGTGCAGAGGTTTGTAGAATAGCAGCAAGTTTTCCCTTAAGTGGATCACCCGAGGTTTATCGAACTTAGGGAGGAAGTGGTCAAAGGTATTCCCTCTCAAGCAACCCTGCAATCAAGATACAAGAAGTCTCTTGTGTCCCCAACACACCCAATACACTTGTCAGGTGTATAGGTGCACTAGTTCGGCAAAGAGATAGTGAAATACAAGTGATATGGATAATTATAAGTGGAAACGGTGATACAAAATAGCTTGATGGCGTGGAAAATACTAAAGTAAAACTGAAATAAAGATGGCAACAAGCAAACATGTAACAGATCTAGTAGCAAACGGTGTTTCAGTGCTTAGAAACAAGGCCTAGGGATCATACTTTCACTAGTTCACACTCTCATATAAATATCTTCTCTTTATGATACTACTCTTAACTACTCTCCGGTTGAACACTCTAATCGATGGTAGGGCTATAACAGCACACCTCAAAGTAAGCCTTCCCCATCTAGAAGACCCCACACTGTCACCTTGAGGACTAGATGGTTCCAACAAACACCACAATTTCATAAAGACATCCGACACCAAATATAACTCATAACAAGTATTTGTAATCTCTAGCCTAAGTGCCACCATGGTGTGCATGCTGTCACTTTCACACACATAGGGAGAGCAGAGATCTAATAAAGCACTTCAGTAGCAAGGTAGATCTGTAAATTACAAGCACATGATCTCAATAAGATCATGCATAGAGAGAGAGATGAACACATAGCTACCGGTAGAACCCTTAGCCTCGAGAGAGAACTACTCCCTCCTCATCATGGGAATCACCAATGGTGATGGATATGGTGGTGGACATCGATGGTGATGGCTCCGGGGGCACTTCCCCATCCCGGCAGGGTGCCGGAACAGAGACTTTCTGTCCCCCGAATCTCCCCTTTGGTGGCGGCGGTGTTGCGGAACTTTTCATGGTTGGAGGCTTGACAATCTAGGGTTTTGGTATCGGGAGGCTTCTTATAGGCGAAGAGGCAAGGTCGGTGGGCGGCCAGGGGGCCCACACCATGCCCTGGCGCGGCCAGGGGGACCTGTGCCATGGGGTGGTGTGGCCACCCTATGTCCCCTCTCCGACTCTCCTTCTGGCTCCGTGAGTCTTCCGGGAAAATAGGAACTTTGGCTTTTGTCCCGTCCAATTCCAAGAATATTCATTTTCTGACTTTCCTGGAACCAAAAACAGCAGAAAACAGGCAACTGGCATTGTGGCTCTTGTTAATAGGTTAGTCCAATAAATCATATGAAAAGTACTCCAAAGTGTGGACAAAACACAAGAAAGTAGATAAAACCAAGCATGGAACATCAAAAATTAGAGATACATTTGCAATGTATCAACATCCCCAAGCTTCACTCCTGCTCGTCCTCAAGTAGGTAAGTGATAAAAAGAAAGAATAATTTTTGAGGTGACATGCACCATCAAAGACTTGATCAAAGTATTTGCAAAACATTCAAAGCTGGGATCATAGTACTTCAATCATAACATGAAAGACAAAGTTCTAGCAATAAGACAAAGAAACTATGATGCAACATGAAAAGGCACAAACACAAGATTCATGAGTAACAATGCTTTGTAAGACGTTTGTTTGTTTCACATAAAGAAAACATAGCATAATAGTATTCAGCTTGTCCCTCAATAGAGTAGCAAATATAAATGCATAGGACACCTTCAAAGTTCATAAGAGTGACTAGATACAAATAGTTTAAAACAAGCAATATCAAGTTATGCATCAATCAACTAGTCTTGGGACAATGCACATAGAACTAAGAATGGCCACTATGCTCTCAAAGTAGGTGCATAAAGTTAGAAGGTGGAGACTCAATATAATGGTGGAAGAAATGCCTTCATAGAAGGAAGCAGAGATTCAAGTTTCATAAAGAGATTCCAAAAATTATGGTACTTATAGCTTTCAGCTCTCATTGCCCCTATCATAAGCATCTTGAAGTGATTAAGGTTAAAGTGACAAAACTAAGAGGATATGCTTGACAAGTTATAAACCGAAATCTTATGCCCCCTACTTATGGAGACCGAACCTCATGCTACTCAACTTTAGTCACGAGTAAGCTCTTGTCATCGTAAGTACATATGTATCATAAAGTACCGCCAACGGGGCACCCCTTGCACATGATACAGGAGCTATCCCATAATCAAAATGACAAGGCAAGCAGACAATGAGCATCTCAGCGATCTTTTTATTTGCTATTTGCATATGTTTTTATTGAGGATGCTTCATAGAGTGCTCATTATGGTGATGCTGCAAGTTTCCACCATGATTAGGCATTTCTTAGGCTAGCAGCCCAGGCGTTTCTCTAACACACATACAAACTCCATGATCTTACAAGTTCCACTTTTATTTCACACCGCCGGGATCCGTAAGCAAAAGAACATGCTATCAACGGGGTACAAAGTACAAGTGCAATGTTGAAAGCGTTCCCCATGAAACATGGTTCTGCTAATTTCAACTTATAAAGCACAAGCATATACGCAACAAAGAAGGACCCAATGGTTCAAGTTTATTAAATGCAGAAAGTGAAGTGTGCCATCAAGTTCGTGAGAGCTTTAATCACGAATTTTCACATAACAAGTTTAATTTGGAAGGGAAACAAAAGCATGAATATACTTGGAATAGCACAAGGTAGTAGGTAGGTATGGTGGACTCTTTGGAATAACTTGGCTTAGGGAGTTTGATGCATGAGTCGAACTCATACTTGGTTGTGGAGGCTAGCAAAAGACTGGGAGCGACAAACTAAGAGAGCAATAATGGCCATAATCATGTAGAGCGACAAAACATCATTGATCAAAGCATAAAGTGATACTACAAGTTGAAAACTAAAGGATCATAAAGGCTATGGTGACTTTAGATAGTCATAACATGGTGTGAGCATGCGCCAAGTCAACCCAAATAAAGCATCAAAGGAGAATACCACTATACTATGCTTTAATATGCTAAAATAACGCATGATTCATCCAAGGCACATTAAGCAATCTCAATTGTTTCTAACAAGTCATGCTAAAGCAAAGAATAATAAGCATAAAGCCAAAACAATATCAAGCATGGCATGACAAAGCATAGGCCACAGTCAAAAACAAGCTATTTTTACCACATAAGCATGAACTTTCCTACTCTTTTCCAAACCAAACCAAACTATTTGCAAACCAATGTATGAAAGAGGGGGTCCAACCAATTTATTTAGAAAACTAAGAAAACCAAGCAAACGAAAAACCAAAACGAAAATGGAAAATAAGACACTCCAAGAACAACACAACTGTGCATGAAACAATAAAAATGAAGCATTTGGAAGAAACCTGGGATTTTTATTGATGAAGAAGGGGATGCCTTGGGCATCCCCAAGATTTGACGCTTGTACTTCTTGGATATTTCTTGGGGTGAAACGCGTGGCATCCCCAAGCTTGAGCTTTAGTCCATTCTTCATGTCATTACTCATTCCTTCCATACACCTGAAATCTTTCCTTCATACAAAACTTCACACAATCTTTATTAGCAACATTAGTGCACTCAAGATAAATAAGTCTTAATGTTCAGTTCTAATACCAAATAAACTTCCATTAGAACACTAGATACTGTACCACTTCCCTCAAAAATCTCAATTCCCCAAAAGAACTCAAAAAGGAACCAACAAGAAGCAAATGCAGAAAATGGCAGAAATCTGTCAAAACAGACCAGCAGGTAAAGACGAATTTTTTCGAAGACCTTCTGTTGCTCAAATCAAACAGTGTTGAACTAGCGAAAGTTAGATAACAACCTGGAGCAGAAGCAAAAAAATTCACGCCTCAAAAAGATGTTCAGAGATTTTACACAAATTTGTACGGTGAAGCACAGAAATCTGTTTCAGGACAGCAACTTTCCCAATCATTACTTCTCTCTCATTAGAGGTTACTCTTGGCACAAAAAGAAAATAAAAAGGATAAGGAGCGGTTATTACTGAAGTAATAACTTCCAAGACTCATCTAAAACTTTTGGGTTATCTCCTAATAAGTACTTTTCTTTAACGCCTTTAAGTTAGGCATGATAGTTTTAGAAGATGCTCACATAAGGAATATGAATTGAAGTAAAAGAGAGCATCAAGAAGCAAATTCAAAGAACATTTAAGTCTAACTCACTTCCTATGCATAGGAATCTTGTAAAAAAACAAGTCATGAAAGCACAAAGCAACAAGCATAGTAAAGCAAAACAAGTGCAACTTCAAGACTTTCAACATAAAGAGGGGAAACTTAATATTGTTGAGACACATAAAACCATGTTTCCCTCTCTCATAATAACTTTCAGTAGCATCATGCATAAAGTTAACAATATAACTATCACATAAAACATTCTTATCATGAGCCACATGCATATAATAATTATTACTCTCCATATAATCATAGTCATTCTTATTAATTGTGGTTGGAGCAAATTCAACAAAATAGCTATCATTATTATTCTCATCACCATAATCATCAAATATAGGAGGCATATTGTAATAATAATTAATTTTCTCCTCAATAGTAGGTGGACTGAAAATAACATATTCATCATTGTAATCATCATATATTGGAGGTTTGGTATCATCATAAGCAATAGAATAGCCATGTTCAAAAGCTGGGGAACTAAAAAGATCATTTTCATAAAAACTAGCTTCCCCAAGCTTAGACTTTTCCATAGCATTAGCAATAATAGTGTCCAAAGAATTCATACTAACAACATTGCAATTAGCATGCAAATAATGTTCCATAGGTTTTTAATTTTCTCTTCAAACACTTCATGTCCTAACTCAAGATAAATACTATAAAGCTCTCTAATTTTTTTGTTGTTTTCCATTAAGCCTAACTAGTGAAAACAAGAAACAAAAAGACAAAATTGCAGAATCTAAAGGAAATAACTTCGAGCACTCACACCGGAGGATGTGAGTACCTTTTACCTTACCTCCTCGGCAACGATGCCAGAAAATAGGCGTTTGCCGTGGGAGGTTCTTGTTCTTTAATCCTCCGATGTGAATACCTTTTACCTTACCTCCCCGGCAATGGTGCCAGAAAATAGCTTGAAGTCTAGGCACTTCTATTCTTGTAGACAGTTGTTGGGCCTCCAAGTGCAGAGGTTTGTAGAACAGCAGCAATTTTTCCCTTAAGTGGATCACCTAAGGTTTATCGAACTCAGGGAGGATGTGGTCAAAGGTATTCCCTCTCAAGCAACCCTGCAATCAAGATACAAGAAGTCTCTTGTGTCCCCAACACACCCAATACACTTGTCAGGTGTATAGGTGCAGTTGTTCAGCGAAGAGATAGTGAAATACAAGTGGTATGGATAATTATAAGTGGTAACGGTGATACAAAATAGCTTGATGGTGTGGAAAAGACTAAAGTAAAACTGAAATAAAGATGGCAGCAAGGAAACATGTAACAGATCTAGTAGCAAACGGTGTTTCAGTGCTTAGAAACAAGGCCTAGGAATCATACTTTCACTAGTGAACACTCTCGTATAAATATCTTCTCTTTATGATACTACCCTTAACTACTCTCCGGTTGAACACTCTAATCGATGGTGGGGCTATAACACCACACCTCAAAGTAAGCCTTCCCCATCTAGAAAACCCCACACTATCACCTTGTGCACTAGATGGTTACAAAAAACACCACAATTTCATAAAGACATCCAACTCCAAATATAACTCATAACAAGTATTTGTAATCTCTAGCCTAAGTGCCACCATGGTGTGCACACTGTCACTTTCACACACATGGGGAGAGCATAGATCTAAAAAAGCACTTGAGTAGCAATATAGATCTATAGATTACAAGCTCATGATCTCAATAAGATCATTCATATAGAGAAATGAACACATAGCTACCAGTAGAACCCTTAGCCTCGAGAGAGAACTACTCCCTCCTCATCATGGGAATCAGCAATGGTGATGGAGATGGTGGTGGAGATCAATGGCGATGGCTCCGGGGGCACTTCCCCGTCCCGGCAGGGTGCCAGAACAGAGACTTTCTATCCCCCGCATCTCCCCTTCGGTGGCAGCGGCGCTACGGAACTTTTCGCGGCTGGAGGCTTGACGATCTAGGGTTTTGGTATCGGGAGGCTTCTTATTGGCGAAGAGGCAAGGTCGGTGGGCGGCCAGGGGGCCCACACCATGCCCTGGTGCGGCCATGGGGACCCACGCCATGGGGTGGTGTGGCCACCCGGTGGCCCCTCTCCGACTCTCCTTCTGGCTCCGTGAGTCTTCTGGGAAAATAGGAACTTTGGCTTTTGTCCCGTCCAATTCCGAGAATATTCATTTTCTGAGTTTCCTGGAACCAAAAACAGCAGAAAACAGGCAACTAGCATTGTGGCTCTTGTTAATAGGTTAGTCCAAGAAATCATATGAAAATTACTCCAAAGTGTGGACAAAACACAAGAAAGTAGATAAAACCAGGCATGGAACATAAAAAAATATAGATACATTTGCAATGCATCAAGAGGCTACTAGGGACTTGGTTTGTTTCGTACCACACCTATACCAATGTTTCCACTTGATACAGTTATAGCACAATATGAAACTATTATAAACTAATTGAGATATGAGAATAAAAAACTATTTATTATTTGCCTCTAGGGCATATCTCCTTCAGTCTCCCACTTGCACTAGAGTACAAATAATCTAGCTCACATTTTACTCATCATAAACCATACTCCCTCCGTTCCTTAATATAAGGTGTATAGTTTTTTGTGAAAAAATTCATAATATAAGGTGTATAGATAATTTTGGAATTTATTCCTCTTATTTAGGAGGCAAATAATCTGATCAGAAGAGAGAGGATACCAGATTTCGTACGTTCCATCTATATCACGTCAATCACCTGGGGTATTCACACCCTAAAGCAACGAAATTTGCCCTCCCAACCTGTGTGCTAATATTCGTGCAAGAAAACTATACACCTTATATTAAGGAATGGAGGGAGTATAACATATGCGTTTATTGATCATGCATGCTCACGGGAAATGTCATGTCCATGTTCTGTTTTACCAGATCATTATGTCTTTTGCAAATCGTTAATGTCTTCCTAATTTTGACATTCATACCATTATCTTATAATGTGTTGAAGTATTCGTTTGGCGACAAAGTGAGACTTTGTTTCGAATGTTTATAATGACGGTCGTTTTCATTGTTGTCATCTAAAATTTGAAACACACTTTGCAATCTTTTGTGTATGTACAACAGTTATGGCAATAGAGTGAGGTCGGTTTCTAGAGCAGTGACTTTAGATCAACCTCATGGGCTTTCTCATGGGCACTATGCCCTGGAACACACCCTCTGCGTAAAGATGAACTAGTCCTGCCACAACAATATACACCACATCGGATGGAGCCTTTATACTTCTATATATATGTAGATCCTAGTGCATGAAATGCGGCTATGCGCCTTACTTTGCTTCTTGTCATTAAGTACAAACTTAATTCTGGTTCAGTTATCAACTCAGCAATCACTTAAAGACATGTTCTTACAGTTAAGAGTTTGTCCTTCCAACCAGAACCTCGGTTCACATTACGTCGATTATTCAATATGGTTGTATGAAAGAACCTATGACTAAGGCACAGGAGATGCAATGCATCTGTTTCTTTCTTTTAACCATAGTTGCAATACTAACTCAATGCTTCATATAGTAAGAACTTCTTTCTTACCTTGTTCCATTCTGAGCTACTTCGGAATCTTGCTTAGGACATTCTGAACATCTTTCAGAATCAAGTCTAGGAAGTATTCGGCATTTGATTTTTACTAAACTCACCAAGCTATCTCAATAGATCTCATTGTTTAATAACTTCAACTTCATCCTTATTTATCTACTTAAATGTTATTAACATCAATCACATCATTCACATATGTCGTACACATATCCTAGAATGATTTCATGCTCCCACTCAAATATGGTATCCATATTTGAGATCCAGGTATTTCACTTAGCTCCCACTCAAAATATGTCAGCTACATATTATGATTTAGCCAAGTTGATTTTCTCCCACTCAAATCTAGGTCCTCTCAATAATCTTGGACATTCCAAAATGTCTTTGATCATCATCAAATCAAGAATTCCACTAACGAGATTTCAATGACCATTCATTTCTTGCACTTAGGTCCATCACGCTTCTTTGTATTTCGTAGGTATGTCTTGTTCAAAACATGACAAGTGAATCAACAATATAGTTCCACAAACTTGTAGAATATATAGTTGAATCCTACTTTCTTTAGGAAAAGTATTCGCTGAAACTTTATGATCAATATCATTGGTTTCTCCTCTATATGTAGAGTTTGGATTCATGGAACAAATTCCGCTGCGCCACTCAACAATTCGGAGGCAAGATCAAATACCTTGTTTTTGATCTTTTACTTTCTTCCATCTATATCTTCATCAAGACACATTAACTTAGGACAATAGCAGGTTTGCCCCTTTGTGGAAGATCCATTCATAGCTTCCTAAGAATGCTCTACAAAGACTTGTTTATTCCCCACGACTTCGACTCATCGAAATCTCCAGAGACTCGAACATGCCATAACTCTTAGGGTGTTGTTTTCGTGTATCTTTTAGATGTTCCTATGTATTTCAAACGAGTGTTTGCTTATTTCGATTTCTAACTCTAAACGATAACTATAACACTGATAAGAGATAATATTAGATCTATGTATCTAATACAAAATGCTTATGATGCTCAGACATTTCAATATAGTTTGAATTCGTCCAAATATCATAATTTGTAAAACATCTTTCACAAGTTCCTTCATCCCAAAATTATCTTAAATACTTTAGTCATGTCGATCAAATCGAAGAGGTTTTATATTTCTATTAATTCAATATCCCTCTTTTGTTGTGAACTCATTTGAACAATTCAAATTGTTTCAAACTTATGTTTCATTAATAAAATACACTTATTCACTTAAGTCCACAATTAACTAATGATTTCCACTATTTGTAGAAAATATGATACATCACTATGTATAAAGTTCAACATTTCTTCGCATATCACCGTTTTACCAAAATGCGGTGTTTTAGTCATTTTACCCAACGATGCATGGTTTTACAACGTCTCTAGATTAAGCATCTAGGACCCCGATCTTCATGAAGAACATGCAATAATCAAAATGACTTAAACTATATTGTCATTTCATTATTAAACTTTGGATATCTTTTATCATTCTAATCCTTTATAAATGCTTAAACTATTATCATTAACATAGTGATGAGAATGACTCATTTATAATCGTAATGTGACCATAAGGTATTGTTCATATGAATAGTACAACTAGCTTGTAACTCGTGCATATGAATAATCGTCTCATCAAAAGAAAGACACACAAACAAGGATTACAAAATTATATTCAATTCCACTAATCCAAATGATAAACTTTGAGGAAAAGGGTTATGTCAGCCATCAACTGCTTTGCTTTCCATCATCAAGTCACATTGCCTCAAATCCAGCAATTCTTAAGAATATCATCTTGTTTTCACAAAGCAGGACAAGTATCAAATACTTTGCAAACTGCAACGAGTTTTTGCAAGAATTACACTTATAACTTTGGATATCTAACATATACCTTTTCATCCATGACCTCCATTGCAGTCAATCCCTTCGAAGAGTTCTCAACTCTAATGCAAGATCACTAAGTGTTTCTCCAAATATTATCTTTTCATCCATCATGGAGAAAATGCATCCAACGGCTCATACTTTATGTGCTAGACCTTGCATAATACAAAATTTTAGTCCAACTCTCCATCGAATGGAGAATGTCTTAATGGATGATAATGGAGAAAACACAAACATTGCAGAGTCATCAGATTATCTCCTAATGGTTATTGTATCAAGAAGAGAAGATCACCTCTTACGATAATATCCCTCAGACGTGGGTATTAATCTATCAAGTTGGACCCTTTTGCTAAGTTTCACATCAAGTAATAAATTTCCCATGGTCGCAAAGGACCTCAATGGGATAGGACATGATCTACTAAGATATTTGCAAATAGACATCTAGACTAAGTTCATAATATGAGTTCAATTTATAATTGATCTCCCACTAAAATTTCCATCCCCTGGATGATTTTAGTGATCACATGATCCCAATCCTCTGCACCTCCCCCGATCGTCACGGCCACCAGTGCAGTATCAAAGATAGACATTTCCTAATGTCAATCACATCATCCATGTGACTCATGCTCGATCTTTCGATCTCTTGTGTTCTGAGGCCATGTCTAAACATGCTAGGCTCACTGATACGTCCAAAACGTATCTACTTTCCCGAACACTTTTGCTATTGTTTATTCTCTAATTTGTGTGATTTGGATACAACTAATGCGGACTAACGTTGTTTTCAGCAGAATTGCTTTGGTGTCTCGTTTTTGTGTAGGAAAACAACTTTTAGGAAAATATCACAAAACTCCTATTTTACCAAAGGACTCATGGAGCCAGAGGACGAGACGAAGAAGGGACACGAGGTGC
Source organism: Avena eriantha (assembly GCA_910589775.1). NCBI lineage: Eukaryota > Viridiplantae > Streptophyta > Magnoliopsida > Poales > Poaceae > Avena > Avena eriantha. The sequence goes on along the minus strand of OU342746.1, from coordinate 109,089,783 downwards.
CCACACCACCTGGCCACGCGGGCCAGGCCAGGCCACGCCAAGAGGTGGTGTGGCCGCCTCGGTCTCCGCCTCGACCTCTCATTTTGCCTATATAAGGCCTCTGACCTAAAAATAGAGGGGGTTCGACGTTTTTCTAGGGAGAGTTCCGCTGCGCCGCCACCACCAGAAACCGCGATTCGGAACCAGAAACTCTGTTTTGGCACCCTGCCGGGACGGGGCATTGGAGGAGATCATCGCCATCATCATCACCGGCGCTTCTCCATCAACCATCCATGATTCCCCCATCCATGAATGAGTAATACCCCACAGTAGGCTACGGGGATGGTAAGGACTGGATGAGATCGTTCATGTAATTGCATCAGATTGTTAGGGAATGGTGCCTAGTATCTGTTGTTAGTGCTTTTTGACATTGTTGCAACTTGTTATGTTTAATGCTTGTCACTAGGGCCCGAGTGCCATGATTTAAGATCTGAACATGTAATTGATTCATGATGATATTATTGTTTATGATCTTACCTGCAAGTTGTATAAACATATTGTTGTCCGGAACCCGAGGCCCCGAAGTGACAAGAATCGGGATAACCGGAGGGGATGGCTATGATATGAGGATCATGTGTGTTCACAGAGTGTTAATGCTTTGCTCCGGTGCTCTATTAAAAGGAGCACCTTAATTGCCAGTAGATTCCCTTGAGGCCCTGCTGCAACGGCCTGGTAGGACAAAAGATGTTGTGCAAGTTCTCATTGCGAGCATGTATGACTATATATGGAACACATGCCTATGATTATTTAGTACTTGGGTGCTTTATCTTATTTATCTGCAAATGCCCTATATCTTGATTGTTACATGAATTGTCTTGTCCATGCAACGCCCGTCCATCCATTCCTATGCCTGCTGCATTTTAATCCTACTGTTTACTGCAATTGTTACTATTGTCTTTACTTTTACTACTGTTATCACTTTGCTATTGCTACTACAAAACTGTTACTACTGATAAACTACTATGAGCAAGATTTTTTCCAGGTGCAGCTGAATTGACAACTCAATTGTTAAGTCTTATAAATATTATTTGGCTCCCCTTTTGTCGAATCAATAAATTGGATTTTACTTCCCTCGAAGACTGTTGCTATCCCCTATACTTGTGGGTCATCAAGACTATTTTCTGGCGCTGTTGCCGGGGAGCATAACTCTATTTATCAAGTTCACTTGGAATCATTATTGTTCGCTGTTATCCATTCATCATGGGTAAAACTCGTGATGGAAAAGTTCCTATATTACCATCCACTACAAGGAGAGGTACAGTTATGAACACCTCTATTGCTCTAGATTCACCATCTGTGATGATTAAGCTCCTTACACTACCACCACATACACATGCTACACATACTGCTACTTCTACTAAATCTGAAATTGCTTTTGATACTTATGATGCTACTTCTACTGTGCTTGATAAGAGTGGTTCGTTAGGTCCTTTCCTAGATGCTACGATTGCTAGAACTATAGTTGGAAACACTGAAACTCCTAATGAAGATACTACTACACCTGTTAGTTCACTTGAGTCTAGAGAGAGCTATGATATTGATGACGGTTATATAGAAATGACTGATGAATTTATTGAAGAATGTCGAAACACTCATGGTACAAGTGCTATTAAGAGTCTTCTTGAGAGACGTACTATCAAACCTAAATTATCTCCTAATACTAAGTTTGCTACATCTCCCATAAACATTAAAGATAAGGATTATGATTTCTCTCTAGATTTATCTTACATAACCATTGCTGAGAAAGAACCTTTTCGTGGGACTAAAAATGGAAGTGTTGTAGCACATATGACTGAGCTTTCTACCATGAGTGGCCTATTTTCTGATGATATTAAGATGCGCACCTACTTTGTTGCTAAAATGTTCCCCTTTTCACTGAAAGGAGAAGCTAAAGCTTGGTTTAATAATTTACCTCCTGGATCTATTAATAGCCTTGATTGCTTGATTGATACTTTCTTTCAGAAATATTTCCCTTCTAGTGCTCGACATGCCATTTTGCAGGAACTTTTTGATTTTAAACAGGGAGAAGAGGAGAAATTACCTGAATCATGGGCAAGGTTTTGTGCTTTAATTCACGCACAGACTATATGTCCAATACCTAAAAATGAGCTTCTTGATATATATTATAATGGACTAATTGATGAATCTAGGACATACCTAGATAGTTTTGCTGATTGTGTTTTCAGGAAGAGAACTCCAAAAGAAGCTAAGGAATTAATGGCTAAAGTAAGCAAGAATTATGATGACTGGACTTCACTTGAGTTAACTACACCTGAGGCTATTGTGCCTGAGACAACACCAACACCAAATAAGAGGGGAGTGATTGAACTAAATGATGAAGTTATGAAGGAAGCTAAGAAATGTCGCAAGGAGAAGGGTATTAAATCTGAAGATGTGAAGAATCTACCTCCAATAGAAGAGTTATGTAAGCCAATCTCCCACTCATCCACTATTGAGGTGCACTCTCTCCAACATTTTGATGAAGGTGATATTCCTTATTCTAAACCTCCTGATCAATGCTTAGAAGAATTTGATATCTTAGTTGTTAAGCAAGATAATTTTAATAAGAGAGTGCAAAATCATTTAATGGAAAATTCTAGAGATATTAATGAGTTGAGGGATATTGTGGAAAGAACCTCCAATGATGTTAAAATGATTGTTAAACATTTCCAAATGGTTCAAACTCAAATTGAACAGCTTATTAAAGTACAAAAAGATTTGCTAGTTAATGCTTCTAAAGAAAAACATGCTTATCAAATTAGAACTAGAAGTGGTGCTGCCACTCAGGATCCTCTATATCCTGAGGGGCGTCCTAAAAGAATTGAGTAGGATTCCCAAGAAATTGAAAACAGTGGTACTTCCTCTAAGATAAATAAAAAGAAACATAAAACAGTTGTAGAATCTTCTGAACCTACTAAAGATCCTAATAGTATATGTGCCTCTAATGCTAAAACTGAGAGTGGTAATGAGAAAAATGATGCTCCTGATAAAGAAGAAATTGAAGAAGAACCTGAAAAGCACACTAAGAATACTAAGTACACTAAGGACGATTTTGTTGCTAATAAACATGGTAGTGAAAGATACCCCTGGGTTCAAAAACTAATGCCTTTTCCTGATAAGAAACATAAGTCAAAGGAAGACGAACACTATAACAAGTTTTGTGAGTGGATGAAACCTTTATTTTTGCAAATTCCTTTAACTGATGCTATTAAACTGCCTCTTTATTCAAAGTATATGAAGGATATTGTCTCTAATAAAAGGAAGATCCCTAAAAGAAATTTCTACTTTGCTTGCTAATTATTCCTTTAATGGTAAGGTTCCAAAGAAACTTGGAGACCCAGGGATTCCAACTATTCCATGTTCTATTATAAATAATTATGGTAGAACTACTTTGTGTGATTTGGGAGCAGGGGTTAGTGTTATGCCTTTTTCTCTCTACAAGAGACTTCAATTGGAGAAATTAATACCAACTGCTATATCTTTGCAAATGGCTGATAAATCTACTACTATTCCTATTGGTATATGTGAGGATGTTCCTATTCAAGTGGCTCATAATTGCTTGATATTAACTGACTTTGTTGTGCTTGAAATGCCCGAAGATGATAATGTGTCTATTATTCTTGGGAGACCTTTTCTTAATATTGCAGGAGCTGTCATTAATTGTAATCAAGGAAAGGTAACTTTTAATGTTAATGACATGGAGTATACTATCTATTTCCCCAAGAAGATTGATAAGACTTATGGCCTAAATTCAATTGAAAATATTGAGGGCATCCAAGTTCGAGAAATATATTGTCCCATACCAAGAGAAAACTATGAAATTATTATGATTGGGACCATTGCTATCAAGGTTTAGGTAACATAATCATTTAGTGGAATACAAAGTTTTGTTTCATATAAAATTGTTTTGGTAACAAGACCTGATCAACCTTGTTAACAAAGGGATTTTAATGAACACAACAATGTTTTTCACCATGATTATCCTTGCTTACTTTTATTTTATCCATTTTAATTTTTGTTTTCATTTCTATTGCTAGTTGCTTGCATAATAGAGTGTTTTAGAACTTCTGAAGTTTTAGTTTTGTTTTGTTATTGCATCACTCCAAAATTATCTTTCTGCTAGAAAAACATTCATCAATACCTGAAAAATGCTCAAAAATAAAGTTTCTCGAAAAATTCCAAAAAAATCATATTAAACTCTTACGTCAAAAGGGGCAGAGAAGTACCTGGAGTGACCCCGGGGGGCCCACCAGTCAGGCACACCACCTAGTGGCGTGGCCACACCAGGGGCACGCCTGGCCATGGTGTGGGCCACCCCTGGCCCTCCACTTATTTTCCCACCTACCACTTCTCTCTCTCCCGAGAAAATACCAGTTCATTGCTTGAACTCGTGCTCCTGCTCTTCTTGCTCACAATTTTCGATCTCCTTTCTCAGTCCACCTTTGTTGCTGAAATTTGGAGCATTTGTTCTATGGTATGTGACTCCTCCGCTTGTCCAAGTAGATTTGTGATTGGTAGATTATATCTTGAGTACTTTGCTACTATAGGTGACAGGTTATATAAGATTGCATGCTTGTTCTATGCTTAGCGAAATTGTTTAGATGCATGTTTAGCCCTTTTGCAAGTCCCTATAAGTAGTTCCCTTCATTATGTAATCACTTTGCAATTATTATTTGTGATGGTTGTCTAAAATTTCAGAATAAGGAGGGATGGACAACCATACTTTTGGAGAGGTATTTGAGAGAGACACACCCAGGAGGGCAAGGCCTTCAAGATCAGCTTCTCAATTTAGTACATCATATAATGAAGATCTTATTGCGCCGTGCTTTGGCAATGAGGGAGGTGAAGGAGATGCTCACTCATCTACCTTCCCTTGTTTTGCCTTTTTGCAAGCTACAGGGATCCTTGATGATTTCCTACTCCTTGTTCAGAGGGTTGGTCTAAATACTTACATGCAGGATGAGAGTGAACAATATGTCGTGCTCACCAAAACTTTCATTGAAAGTTTCACTTTCACAAACACCCCTTATCGGTCAACTGTTTGTTCAAAATTTATAATATGCCTATTACCATGCCATTGGAAAGATTTTGCTGCATTATAGGCATAGGCATGACTGGGACAGTGAAGAAGATCCAAGGTTGACCCGTTGATTTGTTGGAGCTCTACCGAAGTGTGACAAATGACGATGACCGAACAGCTCAGCGCGGGAAGATAAGGAACATTCAACTCCTAGCTCTTAGATATTTTGCTGATTATCTTGCCACTAGCATTCTTTGTAGGGAGAACACTAGTAATATTTCGAATTATCATTTAGCCTTTCTTGCTGCTGCACTTAATAATACAACCAAGTATAATCTTGGCTCTCCCGTTGCTTGCCGTCTAGCCGCTAGAAGACCCATTTATGGGGGCATCATCGATATGCGCATGGTTGTTGCTTTAGAACTTTCCATTGATCCTAATGATATGGTGCTGACTCCACAAAGACTTGATTTTGCCGCTATAAAAACACATCACTTTGTTACAGCTAACTCTAGTACGGAGAGTTTAGTTTACAAGATGTTGTTTACTGACGGAGATGAGAGGGAAATTCCCTTGCCACAGTCTACTTTGTTCAGTATTTGCAGGACGATGTGGTCACACTCCAAGGAGGAGGTGGACGAGCAGCTCCGCTTGCTTGGTTTCCACAGGCAGCACCAGGGGGATGTGCCCTCTTACGACTACTCTGCACACTACGCTGGGGCGTCCTTGAGTTTGTATCAGGACGAAGGCACTTCTTCGTCACATTATGGAGGCGCTCCTTCTTGGCCAGCATGGGATTGATCCCCACTTAGGCCAAAAGCAAAAGCTTGGGGGGAGGTATACCGACATCTCACTCATCTACATATCATGTTCTGTTGGTACTTTGCATATCCATGTTTCGCTTTCTTTTTAGTTTTTGTTCTCGCTTTATTTCTACTTTCCGAAACACAAAAAGACCAAAAATATTTTTGTTATTTCTCTTTGTTTGCTTCTTTATCTTTTAGCCTTGGTTTGCTTCATCCTTTTTAGCTTTGATTTGATTATTCGAAAAACCCAAAAATATTTTGCTTTGTTTGCTCTTTCCTTTGGTTCTTGCCTTTAAAAATCGAAAACCCAAAAATATTTGTTGTTCTTCTCTGGTTTTGTAAAGTTCGTTGTAGGGTTCAGCGGTCCTCGGTGACTCCTGGGAGTTAGGTTTTATCTTATTATTCAAGTCACACAAGTGAAAGGCAATGATGATTTATGATAACTCGAGGTGTGGTAAGAGGCTGGTCTAAACTCTATTTGTTTTCATTTTTGAACATATACTCATCATTGTGGGCATGATTAGTCTGTTCATGTAAGGTGTATGTTATTTAATGGATGCTTAGTAGTTCTTGCACTCTTATGATTAGTTCCAATCCATTAATAGTTTGTAACATGCCATACAAATGTTTGCTTGCATTGTTCTATTCATAACTTGGTATGACATTGTGGCATCCTCCTCTGAATGTTCTATTTGAATCGACTTGGCACATGCTCATGCATGCATATGACTAAACAAAAAGTCAGTTAAGCCTCGATGATTTAGTCTACCTCGGGGTTCTTGTGTCACTTTTATGCCACTATTAATTTTGTTTTATCGCAAGTATGATTATGATAGTTACTACTCTCTCGATTGTTGCTCCCTCTCTATTGCTAGCCTTCACTTGCACTAAGTATAAGCTTTACTCGTACATCCAACTCCCGAAAACCAAAGTTGTCAAAAAGAGTCCACCATATCTACCTATTAGCATCATTTCTATTCCTTGCATATTTAATATGCTTTGTTTTCTTCCAATAAAAATGTTTGCTTGTTACGTGAATATTAGTTAGTAAAGCTCTCACGAACTTGATGGCACACTTTAATTTCTTGTACTTAATAAACTTGAACCATTGTGTCCATCTATGTTGCGTATATGCTTGCTTTTTTATAAGTTGTGAATTAGCAGAACCATGTACCATGGGGATCGCTTTTAACATTGCACTTATTATTCAGTTGATATCATGTTCTTTTGTTTATGGATCCCGGTGGTGTGAAATAAAAGGGGAGCTTGTAAGCTCATGGAGTTTGTATGTGTGTTAGAGAAACGGCTGGGAGGCTAGCCTAAGCCATGCCTAATCATGGTGGAAAATTGCAGCATAACCATAGTGATGATTCTGTGAAGCATCCTCAATAAAAAACCTATGCAAATAGTAAATAAAAAGATCGCTGAGATGCTCATTGTCCGTTTCCTTGTCATTTTAATATGGGATAGCTCATGTATCATGGGGCAAGGGGTACCCATTGGCGGTTCTCTATGATACACATGTACTTACAATGACAAGAACTTACTCGTGACTAAGGTTGACTAGCATGAGGTTCGGTACTCGTAAGCAAGGGGCATGAGATTTTCAACTTATAACTTGTCACGCATATCCTCATATTTGTGTCACTTTAACCTTAATCACCTCAAGATGCTTATGATAGGGGCAATGAGAGATCAAAGCTAATGAGTACCGTAATTTCAACATTTGGAAGCCTTTCAAACTTTTCAAATCTTTTCTTTCACTTTTATGTTGAGTCACCATTTATTCTTTGAGCACCTTCCCGAGAGCATAGCTGTCATGCTTAGTGTAATGTGCTTGTCCCAAAACATGGTTAGTTGTGACATAACTTTGACGTTTGTATCTTTGATATTTTTATTTCTAGTCTTCACTTAAACTTCAGAGGTGCCTTGGCATTTATGTTTTCTCCAAAGAAGGTCAAGCGAGATACCACTTCATCATATCTTCTTATGAGCACTACAATCCTGCATATGCTTATGTGTCATGTTGCTTATTATTAATGGGTTGGAATCTCTTCATAGCTTGCATGACTACTGGGTAAACTTATTTGCATACTCTTTATTATGAATTGCCTAAGTATTTGACCATATGATGGGAATATATACATCTTATGAAGCAAATGTGTTCGTGAAATTTCTTTTATCGCACTCAGTTTTCAACTGAATTGCTTGAGGACAAGCAATAAGCTAAGCTTGGGGGAGTTGATACGTCAAAAACGTATCTACTTTCCCGAACACTTTTGCTATTGTTTCTTCTCTAATTTGTGTGCTTTAGATACAACTAATGCGGACTAACACTGTTTTCCGTAGAATTGCTTTGGTGTCTCGTTTTTGTGCAAGAAATCAACTTTCAGGAAAAATCCAAGAAAATATCACAAAACTCCTATTTTCCTAGAGGACTCACGGAGCCAGAGGACGAGACAAAGAAGGGCCACGAGGGGCCCACACCACCTGGCCGCGCGAGCCAGACCTGGCCGCGCTAGGAGGTGGTGTGGCCGCCTCGGACTCTGCCTCGACCTCTCCTTTCGCCTATATAAGCCCTCTGACCTAAAAACAGAGGGGGTCGACGTTTTCCAAGAGAGAGTTCTGCTGCGCCACCACCACCAGAAACCACGATTCAGAACTAGAAACTCCGTTCCGGCACCCTACCGGGACGGGGAATTGGAGGAGATCATCGCTATCATCATCACCATCGCTTCTCCATCAACCATCCATGATTCCCCCATCCATGAGTGAGTAATCCCCCACAGTAGGCTATGGGGATGGTAGGGATTGGATGAGATCGTTCATGTAATTGCATCAAATTGTTAGGGCATGGTGTCTAGTATCTATTGTTAGTGCTTTTTGACATTGTTGCAACTTGTTATACTTAATGCTTGTCACTAGGCCCCGAGTGCCATGATTTCAGATATGAACATGTTATTGATTCATGATGATATTATTATTTATGATCTTACCTGCAAGTTGTATACACATATTGTTGTCCGAAACCCGAGGCCCTGAAGTGACAAGAATCGGGATAACCGGAGGGCTTGGCTATGATATGAGGATCACACGTGTTCACGGAGTGTTAATGCTTTGCTCCGGTGCTCTATTAAATGGAGCACCTTAATTGCCAGTAGATTCCCTTGAGGCCCCGCTACAACGGGCTGGCAAGACAAGATGTTGTGCAAGTTCTCATTGCGAGCACGTATGACTATATATGGAACATATGCCTATGATTATTTAGTACTTGGGTGCTTTATCTTATTTATCTGCAAATACCCTATATCTTGATTGGTACATGAATTGTCTTGTCCATGCAACGCCCGTCCATCCATCCCTATGCCTACCGCACTTTAATCCTACTGTTTACTACAATTGTTACTATTGTCTTTACTTTTACTACTGCTATCACTTTGATATTGCTACTACAAAACTGTTACTACTAATAAACTACTGTGAGCAAGATCGTTTCCAGGTGCAGCTGAATTGACAACTCAGTTGTTAAGGCTTATAAATATTCTTTGGCTCCCCTTGTGTCGAATCAATAAATTGGGTTTTACTTCCCTCGAAGACTATTGCGATCCCCTATACTTGTGGGTCACCACTCACCAAATCTAACTTATGGGTATTCGCTATGCAACATGGCTTACACCCACTGTATGCGAACGTAGATATGTCTAACACCTGATCATCACGGTGCTGCCTCATACCGAAGAACTTTCTTCATGGTGCACACACAAGGGGAACACGATCATTGGAATTAAATAGGGATTATCTTATTTGCTACGTTGAGTATCTAATACTAGCACACAATAAGATGTAAAACTAGGTATCAACATCATATGTATATTGTGATATGATATAGTCCTTCTTCTTGCGCCTTGATCTCCATCGAGCGCTCTAGCATGATCTCCATCTTGCCCTTGGTATGACGCCAAGTCCACGACGCCACCACTAGATCATCCATCAGAACGATGACTATTACTATACTACTTAGTAACCGAAAAGTAAATTAATTTACCTTCGTAACGACCAATACCATATCATATCAAATCACATGCCCTCCTGCAAAACAAAGTTAGACGCCTCTACTTTATCTTTTGCAAGTTTTACGTGGTTGTTAGGGCTTTTGCAATAAAACCGTTTCTAAAATACGAACTTTCCAACCACAACATGGATCCAATAGTTGTCTCTACTACACCCCTTTCAGGGCCCTCCGTTGTAAATGTTATATCAACTATTGAATGAGAGACAGACACCCGCTAGACACTTATACGGTACAAGCCATATGTTGAGCATGGAACCAGTCTCGCGTATGAATACGCGTAAGATCGAACAATACCGCAATATAAACAAGTACACATTAGAGGGTAACAACTAAGGGATCAATGCCTAGACATTACTTGTGCATATTGGCCGCACAACACTCCTACGCATAGATCGACTCTGATACCACTGAAGGGTTCCGCAGCAGAAAACAAAAAAAATCCTATGTTGGAACTTCCTAATGCAAAAGATCTATCTATGTAGTAATGTGGTAACGGCCAAGCGTATAGAATACATACCCTTGTAGACCATACTTGGTTAACATTCCGAGGGGAACGTGTATTCGTACTCGTAGGCGACCTCAAGGTTGTGAAGCTCCTCGCAGGTCACCCATTGCTCCTTCTTCATCGTGCAGCACCTCCGGATCATGACATTTAAGCGCCCCAAGTGTTGCGCCTCGTGTCTTCGTACACATCCGGTGTATGAAGAGACCTCTGGCTCCCCGATCCTGCCAGGAGTGTGGAAGTTGGTATCCGGCTAGGAATCCCTGCAGCGCAACGATATGCTGCAAATGTGTCACCTCTTGCACGGATAGTCCTTACTTGGGACCGTGCCAACGCGTGGAGACTGGAGAGAGGGAAGGAGGAAGTCAACCAAATGACTTCTCCAATTGAATATTAGTGTCTTTCATCCCACCCATGGACACCCCTTTATATAGGCTAAGAGGGTGTGCCTTTCTCAAAGGCTAAGCCATGTGGGACTAAATGCTAAAAGAAAAGACAGCAGGATTTCGGTCTAGTCGGATGGGCCAAAAATCAGCCCAAGAGGAAAAGGGGGCAGCAGCCAACAGTAGGCTGGGGCTGAGCCCGGCCGGGTGGGCCTTGCACGGCCCACACCGTGCCCACCGGCTTATTGTCGTGGCTGCAGCGACCAGCGCCCCGCACTAGGATGACGCTCGCTTAACGGCCCGCCTAGCAGCTAGCGGCCTGCCTAGCAGCTAGCGGCGGCCAACCCCCACCTCGCACCCGGGTGGGGGGTCTGCAGTGCTCGGCGACCCGCCCAGATGATACCTTCGATCCGGATTACGGATGTAGTATTGGATCCACTTGTGTCCTTGAAATGTGTATTCTTCTCATTAACCACAGCTAGAGTCATTGCATGTGTGTTCTCTTTAGAGACGACACATGGATCCACCAGTGTCATTGCATGTGTGTTCTTTTTACTAACAACAACTGGAGTCATTGCATGTGTGTTCTTTTCACATACCACATATGGATCCACTAGTGTCATTGAAATGTGTGTTCTCTTCAGAGACCACACATGGATCCACCAGTGTCATTGCATGTGTGTTCTTTTTACTAACAACAAGCAGAGTCATTGCATGTGTGTTCTTTTCCCAATCCACCTATGGATCCACAAGTGTCATCGCATGTCTGTTCTTCTCATTAACCATATCTAGAGTCATTTCATGTGTGTTCTCTTTAGAGACCACACATAGATCCACCAGTGTAATTGCATGTGTGCTCTTTTTACTAACAACAACTGGAGTTATTTCATGACTATTCGTTTCACATACCACATATGGATCCACCAGTGTCATTGAATGTGTGTTCTCTTTAGAGACCACACATGGATCCACCGGTGTCATTGCATGTGTGTTCTTTTTACTAACAACAACCAGAGTCATTGCATGTGTGTTGTTTTCACAATCCACCTATGGATCCACCAGTGTCATTGCATGTGTGTTCTTCTCATTAACCACGGCTAGAGTCATTGCATGTGTGTTCTCTTCAGAGACCACACATGGATCCACCAGTGTTATTGCATGTGTGTTCTTTTTACTAACAACAACTAGAGTCATTTCATGACTATTCTTTTCACATACCACATATGGATCCACCAGTGTCATTGAAATGTGTTTTCTTTTCAAAGACCACACATGGATCCACCAGTGTCATTGCATGTGTGTTCTTTTTACTAAAAACAACTAGAGTCATTGCATGTGTGTTCTTTTGACAATCAACCTCTGGATTCACCAGTATCATTGCATGTGTGTTCTTCTCATTAACAACAGCTAGAGTCATTACATGTGTGTTCCCTTCAGAGACCACACATGGATCCACAAGTGTCATTGCAAGTGTGTTCTTTTTACTAACAACAACTAGAGTTATTTCATGTGTGTTCTTTTCACATACCACATATGGATCCACCAGTGTCATTGAAATGTGTGTTCTCTTGAGAGACCACACATGGATCCACCAGTGTCAGTGCATGTGTGTTCTTTTACTAACAACAACTAGAGTCATTGCATGTGTGTTCTTTTCACATACCACATATGGATCCACCTGTGTCATTGAAATGTGTGTTCTTCTCTTTAACCACAGCTAGGGTCATTGCATGTGTGTTCTCTTCAGAGACCACACATGGATCCACCAGTGTAAAGAGACCACACATGGATCCACCAGTGTAATTGCATGTGTCTTTTTTTACTAACAACAATTAGAGTCATTGCATCTGTCTTCTTTTCACATACCACATATGGATCCACCAATGTCATTGAAATCTGTGTTCTCTTCAGAGACCACACATGGATCCACCAGTGTCATTGCATGTGTGTTCTTTTTACTAACAACAACCTGAGTCATTGCATGTGTGTTCTTTTCACAATCCACAAATGGTTCCACCAGTGTCATTGCATGTGTGTTCTTCTCCTTAACCACATCTAGAGTAATTGCATGTGTGTTCTCTTTAGAGACCACACATGGATCCACCAGTGTCATTGCATGTGTGTTCTTTTTACTAACAACAATTGGAGTCATTTCATGTGTGTTCTTTTCACAATCCACCTATTGATCCACCAGTGTCATTGCATGTGTGTTCTCTTCAGAGACCACACATGGATCCACCAGTGTCATTGCATGTGTGCTCTTTTTACTAACCACAACCAGAGTCATTGCATGTGTGTTCCCTTCAGAGACCAGACATGGATCCACCAGTGTCATTGCATGTGTGTTCTTTTTACTAGAAACAACTGAAGTCATTTCATGACTATTCTTTTCACATACCACATATGGATCCACCAGTGTCATTGAAATGTGTGTTCTCTTCAGAGACCACACATGTATCCACCAGTGTCATTGCATGTGTGTTCTTTTTACTAACAACAATTAGAGTCATTGCATGCGTGTTCTTTTCACATACCACATATGGATCCACATGTGTCATGTAAATGTGTGTTTTTCTCATTAACCACAGCTAGATTCATTGCATGTGTGTTCTGTTCAGAGATCACACATGGATCCACCAGTGTCATTGCATGTGTGTTCGTTTTACTAACAACAACTGGAGTCATTGCATGTGTGTTCCTTTCACATACCACATATGGATCCACCAGTGTCATTGAAATGTGTGTTCTCTTCACAGACCACACATGGATCCACCAGTGTCATTGCATGTGTGCTCTTTTTACTTTCAACAACTAGTGTCATTGCATGTGTGTTCTTCTCATTAACCACAGCTAGAGTTGTTGCATGTGTGTTCTCTTCAGAGACCACACATGGATCCACCAGTGTTATTGCATGTGTGTTCTTTTTACTAACAACAACTGGAGTCATTTCCTGACTATTCTTTTCACTTAACACATATGGATCCACCAGTGTCATTGAAATATGTGTTCTTCTCATTAACCACATCTAGAGTCAATGCATCTGTGTTCTCTTCAGAGACCACACATGGATCCACCAGTGTCATTGCATGTGTGTTCTTTTTACTAACAACAACTGGAGTCATTGCATGTGTGTTCTTTTCACATACCACATATCGATCCACCAGTGTCATTGAAATGTTTGTTCTCTTTAGAGACCACACATGGATCCACCAGTGTCATTGCATGTGTGCTCTTTTTACTAACAACAACCAGTGTCATTGCATGTGTGTTCTTCTCATTGACCACAGCTCGAGTCATTCCATGTGTGTTCTCTTCAGAGACCACACATGGATCCACCAGTGTAATTGCATGTGTGCTCTTTTTACTAACCACAATTGGAGTCATTTCATGGATGTTCTTTTCACATACCACATATGGATCCACTAGTGTACTTGAAATGTGTGGTCTCTTCAGAGACCACACATGGATCCACCAGTGTTATTGCATGTGTGTTCTTTTCACATACCACCAGAGTCATTGAAATGTGTGTTCTCTTCAAAGACCACACATGGATCCACCGGTGTCATTGCATGTGTGTTCTTCTCATTGGCCACAGCTAGAGTCATTGCATTTCTGATCGCTTTAGAGACCACACATGGATCTACCAGTGTAATTGCATGTGGGCTCTTTTTACTAAGAACAACTGGAGTCATTTCATGACTATTCTTTTCACATACCATATATGGATCCACCAGTGTCATTGAAATATGTGTTCTCTTCAGAGACCACACATGGATCCACTAGTGTCATTGCATGTGTGTTCTTCTTACTAACAACAACCAGAGTCATTGCATGTGTGTTATTTTCCAAATCCACGTATGGATCCACTAGTGTCATTGAAATGTGTGTTCTTCTCATTAACCACAGCTAGAGTCATTGCATGTGTGTTCTATTCAGAGACCACACATGGATCCACTAGTGTCATTGCATGTGTGTTCTTTTTAGTAACAACATTTGGAGTCATTTCATGTGTGTTCTTTTCACAATCCACCTATGGATCCACCAGTGTCATTGCATTTGTGTTCTCTTTAGAGACCACACATGGATCCACCGGTGTCATTGCATGTTTTCTCTTTTCACTAACAACAACCAGAGCCATTGCATGTGTGTTCTCTTCAGAGACCACACAACGATCCACCAGTGTCATTGCATGTGTGTTCTTTTTACTAACAACAACTGGAGTCATTTCATGACTATTCTTTTCACATACCACATATGGATCCACCAGTGTCTTTGAAATGTGTGTTCTCTTCAGAGACCACACATGGATCCACTAGTGTCATTGCATGTGTGTTCTTTTTACTAACACCAACTGGAATCATTTCATGTGTGTTCTTTTCACATACCACATATGGATCCACCGGTGTCATTGAAATGTGTGTTCTCTTCAGTAACTATAGTTAGAGTCATTGCATGTGTGTTCTCTTCAGAGACCACACATGGATCCACTAGTTTCATTGCATGTGTGTTCTTTTTACTTACAACAACTGGAGTCATTGCATGTGTTTTCTTTTCACATACCACATATGGATCCACCAGTGTCATTGAAATGTGTGTTCTCTTTAGAGACCACACATGGATGCACTAGTGTCATTGCATGTGTGTTCTTCTCATTAACCACAGCTAGTGTCATTGCATGTGTGTTGTCTTCAGAGACCACACATGGATCCACTAGTGTCATTGCATGTGTCCTCTTCTCATTAACCACAGCTAGAGTCATTGCATCTGTGTTCTCTTAAGAGACCACACATGGATCCACCAGTGTCATTACATATGTGTTCTTTTTACTAACAACAACTGGAGTCATTGCATGTGTGTTCTTTCCACACACCACATATGGATCCACCAGTGTCATTGAAATGTGTGTTCTCTTCAGAGACGACACATGGATCCACCAGTTTCATTGCTTATGTGTTGTTCTTACTAACAACAACTAGAGCCATTGCATGTGTGTTCTTTTCACATACCACATATGGATCCACCTGTGTCATTGAAATGCGTGTTCTTCTCATTAACCACAACTAGAGACATTCATGCGTGTTCTCTTCAAAGACCACACATGGATCCACAAGTGTCATTGCATGTGTGTTATTTTTACTAACAACAAGTGGAGTCATTGCATGTGTGTTCTGTTCACATACCACATGTGGATCCACTAGTGTCATTGAAATGTGTGTTCTCTTCAGAGACCACACATGGATCACCAGTGTCATTGCATGTGTAATCTTTTTACAAACAACAACCAGTGTCATTGGATGTGTGTTCTTCTCATTAACCATAGCTAGAGTCATTGCATGTGTGTTCTCTTTAGAGACCACACATGGATCCACCAGTGTCATTGCACGTGTGTTCTTTTACTAACAACAACTAGAGTCATTTCATGACTATTCTTTTCACATACCACATATGGATCCACTAGTGTCATTGAAATGTGTGTTCTTCTCATTATCTACAACTAGAGTCATTGCAAGTGTGTTCTTTTCAGAGACCACACATGGATCCACCAGTGTCATTGCATGTATGTTCTTTTTACAAACAACAACTCGAGTAATTGCATGTGTATTCTTTTCACATGCCACATATGGATCTACCAGTGTCATTGAAATGTGTGTTCTCTTTAGAGACCACACATGGATCCACCAGTGTCATTGCATGTGTGCTCTTTTTACTAACAACAACTAGAGTCATTTCATGACTATTCTTTTCACATACCACATATGGATCCACTAGTGTCATTGAAATGTGTGTTCTTCTCATTATCCACAATTAGAGTCATTGCAAATGTGTTCTTTTCAGAGACCACACATGGATCCACCAGTGTCATTGCATGTGTGTTCTTTTTACTAACAACAACTCGAGTAATTGCATGTGTGTTCTTTTCACATGGCACATATGGATCTACCAGTGTCATTGAAATGTGTGTTCTCTTTAAAGACCACACATGGATCCACCAGTGTCATTGCATGTGTCCTCTTTTTACTAACAACAAACAGAGTCATTGCATGTGTGTTCTCTTCAGAGACCACACATGGATCCACCAGTGTCATTGCATGTGTGTTCTTTTTACTAACAACAACTGGAGTCATTTCATGACTATTCTTTTCAAATACCACATATGGATCCACCAGTGTCATTGAAATGTGTGTTCTCTTCCGAGACCACACATGGATCCACAGTGTCTTTGCATGTGTGTTCTTTTTGCTAACAACAACTAGAGTCATTGCATGTGTGTTCTTTTCACATACCACATATGGATCCACATGTATCAGTGAAATGTGTGTTCTTCTCATTAACCACAGCTAGAGTCATTGCATGTGTGTTCTCTTCAGAGACCACACATGGAGCCACCAGTGTCATTGCATGTGTGTTCTTTTTACTAACAACAACTAGAGTCATTGCATGTGTGTTCTTTCCACACACCACATATAGATCCACTAGTGTCATTGAAATGTGTGTTCTCTTCAGAGACCACACATGGATCCACCAGTGTCATTGCATGTGTGTTCTTTTTACTAACACCAACTGGAGTCATTTCATGTGTGTTCTTTTCACATACCACATATGGATCCACCGGTGTCATTGAAATGTGTGTTCTCTTCAGTAACCACAGCTAGAGTCATTGCATGTGTGTTCTCTTCAGAGACCACACATGGATCCCCTAGTGTCATTGCATGTGCGTTCTTTTTACTTACAACAACTGGAGTCATTGCATGTGTGTTCTTTTCACATACCACATATGGATCCACCAGTGTCTTTGAAATGTGTGTTCTCTTCAGAGACCACACATGGATGCACCAGTGTCATTGCATGTGTGTTCTTCTCATTAACCACAGCTAGAGTCATTGCATGTGTGTCCTCTTCAGAGACCACACATGGATCCACAAGTGTAATTGCATGTGTGCTCTTTTTACTAACAACAACTAGAGTCATTTCACGTGTGTTCTTTCACATACCACATATGGATCCACCAGTGTCATTGAAATGTGTGTTCTCTTCAGAGACCACACATGAATCCACCAGTGTCATTGCATCTGTGTTCTTTTTACTAACAACAACTAGAGTCATTGCATGTGTGTTCTTTTCACAATCCACCTATGGTTCCAGCAGTGTCATTGAAATGTGTGTTCTTCTCATTAACCACAGCTAGAGTCATTGCATGTGTGTTCTCTTCAGAGACCACACATGGATCCACTAGTGTCATTGCATGTGTGTTCTTTTTACTAACAACATTTGTAGTCATTTCATGTGTGTTCTTTTCACAATCCACCTATGGATCCACTAGTGTCATTGCATGTGTGTTCTCTTCAGAGACCACACATGGATCCACTAGTGTCATTGCATGTGTGCTCTTTTTACTAACAACAACCAGAGTCATTGCATATGTGTTCTCTTAAGAGACCACACATGGATCCACTAGTGTCATTGCATATGTGTTCTTTTTACTAACAACAACTGGAGTCTTTCATGACTATTCTTTTCACATACCACATATGGATCCACCAGTGTCATTGAAATGTGTGTTCTCTTTAGAGACGACACATGAATCCACCAGTTTCATTGCTTGGGTGTTCTTTTTACTAACAACAACTAGAGACATTTCATGTGTGTTCTTTTCACATACCACATATGGATCCACCGGTGTCATTGAAATGTGTGTTCTCTTCAGTAACCATAGTTAGAGTCATTGCATGTGTGTTCTCTTCAGAGACCACACATGGATCCACTAGTTTCATTGCATGTGTGTTCTTTTTACTAACAACAACTTTAGTCATTGCATGTGTGTTCTTTCCACAATCCACCTATGGATCCACCAGTGTCATTGCATGTGTGTTCTCTTCAGAGACCACACATGGATCCACTAGTGTCATTGCATGTGAGCTCTTTTTAGTAACAACAACTAGAGTCATTGCATGTGTGTTCTCTTCAGAGACCACAGATGGATCCACTAGTGTCATTAAATGTGTGTTCTTTTTACTAACAACAACTGGAGTCATTTCATGACTATTCTTTTCACATACCACATATGGATCCACTAGTGTCATTGAAATGTGTGTTCTCTTTAGAGACGACACATGGATCCACCAGTTGCATTGCTTGTGTGTTCTTTTTACTAACAACAACTACAGACATTGCATGTCTGTTCTTTTCACATACCACATATGGATCCACCTGTGTCATTGAAATGTGTGTTCTTATCATTAACCACAGCTAGAGACATTGCATGTGTGTTCTCTTCAAAGACCACACATGGACCCACCAGTGTCATTGTATGTGTGTTCTTTTACTAACACCAACTGGAGTCATTTCATGTGTGTTCTTTTCACATACCACATATGGATCCACCGGTGTCATTGAAATGTGTGTTCTCTTCAGTAACCACAGCTAGAGTCATTGCATGTGTGTTCTCTTCAGAGACCACACATGGATCCACTAGTGTCATTGCATGTGTGTTCTTTTTACTTACAACAACTGGAGTCATTGCATGTGTGTTCTTGTCACATACCACATATGGATCCACCAGTGTCTTTGAAATGTGTGTTCTCTTCAGAGACCACACATGGATGCACCAGTGTCATTGCATGTGTGTTCTTCTCATTAACCACAGCTAGAGTCATTGCATGTGTGTCCTCTTTAGAGACCACACATGGATCCACAAGTGTAATTGCATGTGTGCTCTTTTTACTAACAACAACTAGAGTCATTTCATGTGTGTTCTTTTCACATACCACATATGGATCCACCAGTGTCATTGAAATGTGTGTTCTCTTCAGAGACCACACATGAATCCACCAGTGTCATTGCATCTGTGTTCTTTTTACTAACAACAACCAGAGTTATTGCATGTGTGTTCTTTTCACAATCCACCTATGGTTCCAGCAGTGTCATTGAAATGTGTGTTCTTCTCATTAACCATAGCTAGAGTCATTGCATGTGTGTTCTCTTCAGAGACCACACATGGATCCACTAGTGTCATTGCATGTGTGTTCTTTTTACTAACAACATTTGTATTCATTTCATGTGTGTTCTTTTCACAATCCACCTATGGATCCACTAGTGTCATTGCATGTGTGTTCTCTTCAGAGACCACACATGGATCCACTAGTGTCATTGCATGTGTGCTCTTTTTACTAACAACAACCAGAGTCATTGCATATGTGTTCTCTTAAGAGACCACACATGGATCCACTAGTGTCATTGCATATGTGTT
>OU342746.1:108993171-109069614 GCA_910589775.1 Avena eriantha | reverse complement strand
ACTCTTTTTTATAAGAAGAATGCTTCATAGACAGCTAATTGTGGTTACGCTGCAGGTTTCACCATGATTAGGCATGGATTAGACCGGCGGCCCAGGCATTTCTCTAACACAGATACATAACTCCATGGACTTACAAGATCCCCCTTCATTTCACATCGACGGCATCCATAGACAAAAGAGCATGATATCAACTGGGTACAAAGTACAAGTACAATGTTGAAAGTGTTCCCCATGATAGCATGGTTCTGCTAATCCCCAACATATAAGTGCAAGCATATACAACATAGACGACACAATGGTTCAAGTTTATTAAGGGCAAGAAAAGTAAAGTGTGCCATCAAGTTCGTTAGAGCTTTAATCACGAGTTTTCTCATAACAAGTTTAATTCGGAAGGTAGATAAAAACATGAATATACTTGGAATAGCAATTTCTAATAGGTAGGTATGGTGGACTCTTTGGAATAACTCAGTTTTATTTGGAGTTGGATGCATGATTGGAACTCATACTTGGTTATGGAGGCTAGCAAAAGACTGAGAGCGACCAACTAAGAGAGCAATAGTGGCCATAATCATGCAAAGCGACAAAAAATCATTAATTAAAGCATAAAGTGATATTACAAGTTGAAAACTAAAGGATCATAAAGGCTATGGTGACTTGGGATAGTCATAACATGGTGTGAGCATGCGCCAAGTCAACCCAAATAAAGCATCAAAGGAGAATACCACAATACTATGCAATATGCTAAAACAACGCATGATTCTTCCAAGGCACATTAAGAAATCTCAATTGTTTATAACATGCCATGCTACAGCAAAGATCACTAAGCATAAAGCCAAAACAATACCAAGCATGACATGACAAAGCATGGGCCACAATCAAAAACAAGCTCTCTTTACCACTTAAGCATGAACTTTCCTACTCTTTTCCAATCCAAACCAAACTATTTGAAAACTAATGTATGAAAGAGGGGGTCCAACCAATTTATTCAAGCAAACTAAGTAAACCAAGCAAAAGAAAACCAAAAACGAAAACAAAGACACTGCAAGAACAACACAATTATGCATGAAACAATAAAAATGAAGTGTTTGCAAGAAATCTGTGATTTTTATTGATGAAGAAGGGGATGCCTTGGGCATCCCCAAGCTTTGACGCTTGTACTTCTTGGATATTTCTTGGGGTGACACGCGTGGCATCCCCAAGCTTGAGCTTTAGTCCATTCTTCATCTCATTTCATTTTCTCCAAACACCTGAATTTTTCCTTCATCCAAAACTTCACACAATCTTTATTAGCAACATTAGTGCACTCAAAATAATAAGTCGTTGGGTTCAGTTTCAACACCAAAAAAACTTCCATTAAAACACAAGCTATTGAATCACTTCCCTTGAAAATCTCAATTACCCAAAGAGAACTCAAAAAGGAATCAACAAGAAGCAAATGCAAATAACGACAGAAATCTGTCAAAACAGACCAGCAGATAAAAACCAATTTTTTCGAAGACCTTCTGTTGCTCAAATCGAAAAGTATTGAACTAACGAAAGTTACATAACAACCTGGGGCAGAAGCACAAAAATTCACGCCTCAAAACTACATACATAGATTTTACACGAATTTTTATGGTGAAGCACAAAAATCTGTTTCAGGACAGCAACTTTCCCAAGCATTACTTCTCTCTCATTAGAGGTTACTCTTGGCACAAAAAGAAAAATAAAAAGGATAAGGAGTGGTTATTGCTGAAGTAATAACTTTCAAGACTCATATAAAACTTTTGGGTTATCTCCCAATAAGTACTTTTCTTTATCGCCTTTAAGTTCGGCATAAGAAGCAAGAAAAAGAATCAAGTGTTCTCAAATGAAGAAGCATTAAGATTAATACCAGAAATATCTTCAACAAGGCAAGGTATCTCATCCAAATAAGTTCTAGAGGATCCTCTCTCAATGCTTTTGATTTCACTAATTTAATCAAACAAGTTTTCAGGAACAATCCAATTAAGATTCTTTTCTATGGCTTCATGCATTGCTACAAGTTTGAAAGGTATTTGGTATCTTAATTTCCTCCCCATTAGGTTCGGTTTTGTTCTTATTTTATCATGTACCAATAACATCTACACATGAGCCTAGCATATTAAAACGTTCAAAGACTTTTCTAGCTTCCTTGGCAACATCATAGAATTCCTTAAGCAAAGTTTCCAGAATAAAATCTCTCTTCTCAGGGTCCTCGATTTCTTTAAGTTTAAGAAACATTACTTGCATTAAGGGGTTAAGGTTAGCAAACCTAGCTTCCAACATGTGAACTAAAGAAGCTGCAGCAATTTCATAATTTGGAGCAAGTTCTGCAAGGGATCTATCCTCAATATCCTCATGCTTACTAACATAATTAAAGAATTCTTCAATATTATATTTTTCAATTATTGAGCCACTACCTATTGGAAGGTCTTTCAGGGTGAACTTAGGGATCAACATGGTGAACTATGAAAGAGGTAGCAACTATAGAAAGACTTAATTTTTTGTGTGTTTTTAATAAAGAAAGCAAACTAGTAAAACTATTTTTTGTGTGTTTTTGATAAAGAAACAAGCAAAGAAACAAAAATAAACTAAGCAAAACAAAAATAACAAAGTAAAGAGATTGGTTATGAGGGACTCCCCTTGTGAATATGTCCTTGACTCCCCAACAATGGCGCCAGAAAAAAGCTTGATGGCCCAAGATATCTCGAGCTCGTTGGGGAACCCCAAGAGGAAGGTATGATGAGCACAGCATCAAGTTTCCCTTAGTTATGAAACCAAGGTTATCGAACCAGTAGGAGCAAGGAAACACCTCCAAGGTGTTGTTGCCAACTTGGAATCCTGCACAACACAACCACAGAAGTTTTCCCCCAACTTACAGTGAGGTTGTCAATCTCACTGGTTTTGCTGAAAACAAAGGATTAAACGTATTGTGTGGAAGAAAGTAAAAGCTTGCAGAAACTAAACAGAAATCAGTAAACAGTTATAAATTGATGGTAAAAGAAAGGACCGGGGTCCATAGTTCACTAGTGGTGGTTCTCCTTAAGATAGATGAGATGTTGGGTGAATAAATTACAGCAGGGCAATTGACAAACATCGAGAAAGCATACATGCATATACTAATCATCTTGACTCCTCTGAGATATGATTGGGCATTACAACATTATACATAGACCGTAATCCAGCTGCATCTATGACTAATAATCCACCTTCAGGTTATCAATCTGAACCCCCTCCAGTATTAAGTTGCAAGCAACACATAATTGCATTACACATTGCATGTAAAGTAAACAATACGATTGTTCTATGAACAAAGGATTGCTGTTTTCTCCCTAGTAGCAACATCACATCTAGTACCTTAGAGATTTCTGTCACTTCCCCAGATTACTAGAGGCATGAACCCACTATCAAGCATAAATACTCCCTCTTGGAGTTGCTAGCATCTACTCGGCCAAGATATCCACTAACAATGGAGAGCATGCAACATCACAAATAACAAAGACATGATAGAATCAATAATCAATCTGAAATAGCATCTCAATATCCATCGGATCCCCACAAACACAACATGTATGATTACAAATAGATGATATTGATCATGAATGGAGCTCACAAGATCTAAACATGGTAGCACAAAGGAGAAGAAACAACCATCTAGCTACTACATGGACCCGTAGTCCAGGGATGAACTACTCACGCATCACACCAGAGGCTTGCATGGTGATGAAGAAGGCCTCCAGGGTGAATTCTCCCCTCTGGCAGGGTGCCGGTAAGAGCTTCAAATCCCTCCGGATCTAGGGATGGAGATGACGGAGGCTACAAACTCTTTCGTGGAAGTTTGATAGGGTACTTAGGGTTTATGTATCGGAGGCATCTTATAGGCGAAAGGGGAGGCCGAGGGGGTGCCCTAGGCGGCCGACCACCCCCTGGCACGGGTCAGGCCTGGCCTTGCGGCCAGGTGGTGTGGCGGCCCTCTGGCCCCTCTCCGTCTCCTATTCTGGCTCCATGTCCCCCTCGGTGAAATACTGACTTTGGCTTTTGTCCCGTCCAATTCCGAGAATATTCATTTTATGACTTTCCTGGAACCAAAAACAGCAGAAAATAGGCAGCTGGCACTGTGGCATCTTGTTAATAGGTTAGTCCAAGAAAGTGTATAAAAAGTACTCCAAAGTGTGGACAAAACATAAGGAAGTAGATAAAAACCAAGCATGGAACATCAAAAATTATAGATATGTTTTC
Organism: Avena eriantha; assembly: GCA_910589775.1. Taxonomy (NCBI): domain Eukaryota; kingdom Viridiplantae; phylum Streptophyta; class Magnoliopsida; order Poales; family Poaceae; genus Avena; species Avena eriantha. The sequence continues at coordinate 109,065,375 of OU342746.1, read as the reverse complement.
AACATATCAACAACGAAATCCAACAGTTGCGCCAACTCGTTGAGCAACTTGTTAGGAATAAGCCAACCTCACCTCCTCCGTCTCAAGAGGAAACACCACCTAACCCAAAGGCAAATGCTCCGACTAAGCCTTTGGAGGAAGTGGCGGGGGATGAACATAATTCCACTGACTCCACCACCAAAAGGGGTAATGGGAAGGAAGAGCACCATGTGGTTCCCGGATGGTACTCTCCCGACCCTCCTATGTTGGGTTCACAGCATAGAAAACAAAAAAATCCTATGATGTGAACTATACGCCAAGATCTATCTACTAGATACAATCAACGGGTGGATATACATCCATAGAGAACTTACCCTCGAAGACAACAAAGCGTTGTTAAGGAGATCGAACTCATGGATGAAGTAGTCGTACACTTGCCGATCTCAAGATCGTGATGAAGTCCAGCAGGTCCGGCTCCAGCACGTCCATCATATCCAGGTCCAACAAGTCCAGCACCACCAAGTCTAGCACCCAAAACAGCGGTGCATCCGGGATCGCACACATGTCCAGTACCCCGACAATCTCCGTCCCTTGCTCCAGCAAAGCAGCGGAAGCAGCAACTCCTTTCCAGATAAAGCCACCATGAATATGTATCTCGCTAATCCGAGACCATGGGGGAAAATACTAGAGGGGGAGAGAGATCCTTCACGAGGAGGTGTGAGGAAGAAGGGTAGGAGGGGGCCTTTTATAGGAGGAGGAGGGTGCCCCTCTCCATGTCCGACGCCTCATGGAGGTGACCCCTCTACTTCCCCATTCATGTGGTGGTAACCCCCTCCACATTAAAATGCCCCTTCACATTCTCTTTTAAAGTCTCCACTTTAAATGCATTAAATTTCTCCAAATTTAATGCTCTCTCGTTTAATAAAACTCTTTTATTACTTTTATTCAGAATTTTGTTAATTACTTTAATTAACAAACATTCACATAAAACCCCTTACAACATTTCAATATTACATCCAGAACCAATTTCTGCAATTTCACCTGAAACAGTTTCGGTGTCTATTGAAATAATTCCAGTGCTTTCTTAAATCTTTATCTGAAACATATTTGCTCCAAATGGTGTCGGTATCCCTTAAGTGTGTCACCCTACGGTTCGCCAATAATGCAGACATGATCGATACCCCTCTCAGATCAATAATCAGAAGCGCGACCCAGAGATCCATACTGACTCCTACACATTCAACAATGACTTCTATGATCGTGAGAACCTTTAACGCTAGTAACTAAATCCCTCTGTCTCGCGATATATTACATGTCCGAGATTCGATCATCGGTATCTCCTTACCTAGTTTGATCTCGTTACCGACATGTACTCTTTTCTCCTTCACGTGATATAACATTCTAGTGATCACATCACTTGCTTGCAAGCTAACTAATGTGATATCACCGAGAGGGCCCAGAGTATATCTATCCGGCATCAGGATGGACAAATCCCACTCTTGATCCATGAGCCTCTACATAACACTTTCTTAGCACTGAACCCACCTTTATAATCACCCTTTCACGGTGTGACGTTTGATGTTATCAAGATACTCTTACAGTGTTAGTGATTGACATGATCTCATGGTCTAAGGACTAGGATTACTTCGTATGATGTTATAGCAATATAAACACAATGACTTTGATCATAATGCTACACTTTGGATGAATGTTCATCACATCATTCAATTAATGTTGTGACCTTGTTATTAACAACATCCAATGTCCATGATCAGGAAACCTTGATCATCTTGTTAATCAACGAGCTAGTTTATATGAGAGGCATAACTAGGAACTTTCCTTTTTGTTTATTAAGCACACATGTATTAATGTTTCCAAATTAATACAATTATAGCATGCAAAATAAACATTTATCATAAACAAGGAATAAGATAATAACCACTTTATTATTGCCTCTTGGGCATATTCCCTTCAGTCTCCCACTTGCACTAGAGTCAATAATCTAGTTTAAAAAACTTTGCATATTGAACACATATGGCTTTCTGGTGTTGCATATACACGATTGCTAGTGGTTAACATAATCTTCGGATCTGACAGTTTCAGGTCCATGTGTATTTACTGTAGGGGTTCCGTGCATAAAAACAATAAATTTTACCCTACGCCCCTGAACCCCTGAAGCTGCCAGGACCTATCTATTAGTAATACAGTAACAGGAGGGGCTTTTCGCGAACTTACCCTTGAAGACCGAAAAGCTTTGTCAACGCTCAGGAGAGCGTGTTTGATGTAGACGAGTCGAAGCTGACCTCAAGGTCGTGATGAAGTCCTTGCGCTCCTTCTGGCTCCAACGACTAGAGTGCCTCAAGTGCGACACCTCGCGGGGAGTTGCACACGTCCGGTTCCTGACGATGACTCCGGCTTCCCTGATCCAGTAGCAGTTGCGGAAGTAGAGCTTCCGAATCCGAATCCCGCAACGTGACGGCGCTCCGCGATGAAGATGTCTCTCGCTCGCGCAGTCCAGACTTTGGACCACGGTCACGAGAGAGAGAGGGGAGAGAGAAAATATCAATTAGAGGTCCTCCAAAAAGTGGGGAGACCTTTATTGATTATTGGTGTATTTTTCTAGGCCAAATACCCCACTTTATATAGGGGGAGGGGAGGTACTACCTCCCTCAAAGTCCCAGTGTGGGACTTTGAGGAGAGGAGGAGGTGGGGGAGGCACCCTCGGCTACCCCCTCATGGGCCCCACATGGGGGGCTGGCCCAATAGGGCCGCCGGCCACCCCTTGGCCCCTTCTCCCCTCTTGCCTTTCCCTAATGAGCCCTCTCCCCTCCGGGAATTGGCCCATTAAGCCTTTGACCATTTAATTGATTTTTCTCTTTATTAAATAATTATGAATCAATGATTAAATCAACATTTAACAGTCATTCACATATTATTCAATCTCCGTGGCTACGGAACACCTTCCACTCCGGACATCCTCCGGACTTACCGAAACCCTTCCGGTTTTCTCCCTTCTTTTCTTCAGCGATTCTACCGATCCTATAAACACTCTCTAAGCATCATCAAGTCCTTAAGCGTGATACCCCACGGTTCGGGAACACTCCAGACATGGTTGGGACACTCCCGCACCAATGATAAACAGAGGGACCTGGATGGCCATGTGACCCCTGTGCGTTGCACGAAGATCTTTCGTTGTTTGAACCGGGACAGTCATGTCTTATTCCCTTTGTCACTCGATACTTGCATTGCCCGAGATCTGATCAATGACATCACCATGTCATGTTCAATCTCGTTACTGAACAATGCTACTTGACTCATTCCGACAAGTGATATCCCCGTGATCTAATCACACGCTACACAGCTATTGGATATAACTTCTCCGAGTGGGCCCTTGAGTATCTTCCCGTCACATGGACGGACAAATCCCGCTCTTGACATATATTGCCTCTACGGTTTCCTCCGAATACCTGAACACACCTTTATAACCACCATTTTACCAGATGGTGTTTGATGCTATCTAAGCACTCTCGGGAGACAGTGATTGATATAGCCTCACGGTCTAAGGAATAGTCTACGAGGATCCATTTCTAATCATCGTAACTTGAACTTCGTGACATGATCGGGTCACGATGTTTAGGTTGGGTATTGGTTCATCATCTCATTCTCAGAATGAGATGACCTCATTTCCAACTGGCATAAATGCCACATGCTCAGGAAACATGATCATATGTTGACCAATGAACCAGTGACTAGAGTTTCACTGGGAACCCCTGGTTGTTTGTATATCACACGTGTATTGATGTTTCCACTCAATACAGTTATAGCATGATGTAAAACTTAATCATAAACTATATGAAATATGATAATAGTCCTTACTACTATTTGTCTCTAGGGCATATTTCCAACAGTCTCCCACTTGCACTAGAGTACAAATACACTAGCTGCATTTGTTCTTAATTATTGGCACCATATACCCGGTACCCTGAACATGCTTGCTCATGGAAGAGGTTGAGTCTTGGGTCTGTACTTTACAGTCCCAAATCCTTTGCAACTTACTAATGTCACCTTGATTGACATTAATACTTTATCATCACATGATAGCATATGTGTGTATGCATCGTTGCCATGGCAGCAGAACGAGGCCTGATTCCAGGAGCCTACAGTGACGTTAGATCAACCTCGAGGGCTTTCTCATGGGCACTGTGCCCTGGGACACATCATTCTACGTTAGAAGCAAACTAGCCCGCCATAACATTATACAACACTTTAGATGGTACCCTTATCTATTATTATAAATGTATTCATCGAAACACTAGTGCACTCTGTGCAACTTTCGATGTTTTGTTCACCTCGCTTCCTACTTGACTTTAAATGGTATCTATAGGAGTTTCCAACATATTCCCTTATAACATAACTCTTTATGCTTTAAGATATGTTATCCTTTATGGATTCGGAAAATATGTCCATAGTTCTCTACTAGACACTACGGACAAACTTGGCTCAAACGTTTTGTGCTTTGAACTTAATCACTTTTAAACGTTCCTTATTTGGATCTTATATTATGCTAAGTTATCATCATGTTTTTTAAGATAGAACCTCTGTCTCAGCACAGTGGATGATGATCATCCTTTCTATCTTTCAACCATTGATGTTTAAACTTAATTCTATTCCTAATTCGAGTTGTTAAGGACCAGTCCCTTAATTTACTTCTATTCCGAAACCCCTTTCAGAATCCCTCAAGGAATACTACATAATATCATAATACACCTATTATCAACTTCTACATCTTATAAATCATTATTTATAAGTATTTGCGCCTTTCATTCTGTGGCATCCCGCAGAAACCACTACTATAAAATCGCGTTGTTTTGTGCATTGCATCATCATGACCGTATGCTCATGTCATCATGCCACCTTGCATTTGAGTATCATCATGTCATCTTGCATGTGTTTGTACAAAACTATTTTCGAAAAGCCTGGTTTTGTTTTCTAAACGCCCCGTCTTTAATTCAAATTAAAACTCGGGTCTTCGGATTATTTTATTTTGTCTACCAACGGTTTTCAAAAGCCCCGTTTTAAATAATAAAAAATTTCTTTTATTTTTAGGAGGCAGCCCGCCAGGCCCGAAAGCCTAGCCGGCCACCTCCAGATAAAATCCTATCTACCCAGAAGACACCCAAGACTTTTCCCACCAAATATCCTACCCCTATTTTCCTACCCAGCCCCTCCACCTCACCCCCTCCAATCCCATGTCGCCACCTCACCCTGACCATTTCTTCCACCCACTCAACCACAGCCACTTGGTCCACTCCGCGGGCCCACCTCCTGCCTCTTTCCCGCCCTAGGTCGCCAGCTCCCACCCCGCCAACCACCTGCCAGCCGCCACCTGCACACACACACGCACACCTGCAGCTGGCCCACCCACACGCAGTCGCGCGCGCGGACACCGCGCCCGCACCATCCCCCGCTTCCGCCCACCCGGGCACGCGACCCGACCGCCTCGGTACAACCCCCCCCCCCCCCCCCCCCCCCCCCCCCCGCACGACCCCACGCCCACCTCGCATCCCGCGCGCCGGTCCCACCACCTGCCGATCCCACCACCCGCACGCGTCCCGCTTCCCCCTCCCTCTTCCCCACCGACGGACGCCACCGGGCCCCTCCTCACCGTCGGTCGCGTCGACGCCGCCCTGTGCCCGGCCCGCATAGCCCAGGCCCCGAGCTCCGCCGCAGGCGCTGCTGGTCGAGCCCCATCCTCCGCCTACCCAAGCTCTACCTCCGGTGGCCCTGCCACCGCCCCGCTCCTCCCCTCACCGGCGCCGTTCTCCGCCCATCTCCCTCTCCACCGCGCCCCTCCTCCCTCGGCTCGTCCCCGCCGCCAGGGCCGAGTCCGTCGTCAACCGCCACCATGGGGCCCCGCCTCAGTCGCATCCGCCGCCTCGCCTTTTTCCTCCACGGCCGCCCGCCTCCACCTCGTCGTCATCGCCTCCTCTCGCTCGCCCCGCGACTCCTTCAGCCGGCCGCATCCCCGCCTCGAGCTCCGGCCTTCCCGCCGCTAAGGCCGCCCCTGTTCCAGTCCCACGAGCGACCCGAGCCCGCGGTCGCCGCCGCTGCTTCCTCCACGTCGCCGTGTGCTCGGCTTCATCTCCTTACTAGCGCGTCAACATCCACTGTCAGGTTGCTCTCTGCTGCCATGCGTGCTTGTCCTGTCCCTGCTTGGTTTCTCGGTGATATGGTTGTGGCTGATGGGCTCCTTGTTGGTTTTTGGAGGTGCTGATGTGATACAGACATTGTAGTGGAGATGGTGGTACTGAGATTGTGCAATTGAATCCGTGGGGTACTATCGGGTGATGGTTGATGCGATATTGTAGTGGTGTGGCCGAGAGAAGACAACATGTGAGTAGACGGTGTGCAAGATCATCCCGCCGAAGGCCGTTGCTCCGAAGACCGATCCTGGCGTCCGAAGACTGATCCCGTCGAACCCTTTGAGCCCCAAGATCTCCGGACCATGATGTGTGACCCTTTTCCGAGAGCACTTATTTTATAATATATAATATCTATCTGTTGCACATAAATTGATCATACTTGCATACATCGGATCATGAGGTTTGAGGTATTTAGTCGAATCACCTATATTAAATATGAAGTCTATATGCGGGCTATTCTAGTCTTATTCCGGACTCCATTTAAATTTGCGTAGCGAACCGATGCCATGTTTTGGCTTGTCAATACAACATTTAAATTGCAGGGTAGATAAATAACTTGAACCATATAATTAATTGTCGGGACTCTGGTTCCGCTTAGTTTTGACTAGTTGCACCGCATCTGTGCCATGCCATGCACCATATCATAATCATGCCAGATCTTCTGCCGTCGTATTAAATATTGCATCCGGTGTTTCTTCTAGTGTTTGCTTCTTCGCGGATTAGGCCGATGTGTTGATGCGAGTATCGACAAGATCTCCGGATATGATCCGTCGGCAGTGTTTTCCTAGGCGAGCATCTCTTCCCTTCCACCTATTTTGCATTTATAGTCTTTATTTCCTCCTGTTGATCTATTGCTATCCGTGTCACGATGCTTTAGTTTCCGTGCACCAGTTATATCCCGAGCAGCCCCTATATTGCCTTGGACACATCCTATTACCCGTGTTTGGTAGATAGCTGGCCTTGCGAGTCGTAGTTGCGTGCTCAGGTGCGATATTGTGTTGAAAGTACCACAGTTGTTGGAATGCTGGCAGATGGTTATTGGTGGAGATGTTTATTGGTGGAGATGACCACTACTTTAAATACAACTATTAAATTGCTAGATATAACTAATGCAGAGGCATCGGTGGGCAATAGATGTTATTTGGTTCTTCCACGCTCACTTATGTCCCGTAGGACCCCGAGTACTTGATACCTGTTCCTTGATTTTTCGCACTATCCACATCCGGGAGGCCTTATGGACCCCCCTGAGCCAGAGCTTGATTCATTTCTATTTCTTGGGGCCACAAAGTAGTTTGGGGCTTTATTACTATCCTGTACCTATGCCATGCATTACTGTTTTACTTACGATTGTGCGTGGAGCACCTGTACTGTTTAGGATCGTGACACGTTTTCGCTGTATCGACAAGCCCAGTCATTTTCGGGTTCCCAGTCGTTTACAGCCGTCCACACAAACCCTGGGTCCATTCCGGAGCCGGCCAACTTCGTTGCGGGTAGCTTAGTGGGGTGGCCCCCTGAAATATTTCTGAATCCTATGATCGCTTTGTCGTGAATGCCTCATTGGGTTTTGAGTTGGTTTTTCCGAGGTTGATCGAGTGTGTGTTGCTATTTGTGCACCCCTGCAGGGTAAAACTTTCTAAAAGCCGTGTCCGCGGTTATGGACGACTTGGAGCACAGTATCTCGATCATAGACAAGCATAACTAAAGTAGTGCTATAAATTTGACTTAATATGTGACTAGTAATCAGCTCAAGTATAACGGAATGGATATTAAAAATACCAACAACTGGTGGATCTGTGGTGATCTATGTCATACTATACCTGCCTAGTAAGTATTACCACTCCAATGGAATGTGATAAAAGTGCCAACAACTGCTGGGTTTTTGGGATTCCTCAGAACAATTATATCTGACTAGTAAATGGCCCAACTATAATGGAATGGTGATTAAAACTGCCCACTACTTAAGCTATCAGAATGACTCATGCTATCTATATCTGATTAGTAATTGCTGCAACTATAATGGAATGAGTAAAATTGCCAACTGCGTGAGTTCCTTGGTCCGACTTCCTCGTTTGGTCTCGAGGGGGAAATACCAGGATGGGTTTGTTTGGTGTTAGCTTCAGGTTGGATCCGAATAGGTCTTTCTTATCCCTCTCTGATAACTGCCAGTCGTGTCGAGTCTCTATAGGTTGTTTAGTGCCGCTGCACTGCCGCTTCAGCCCACCATACCTATGTAGGCGAGTGCCGTCGAATTCTAGCCTCGCCGTGTACTGGCCTCAGTACTGACGCTCCTCTTTTTCCTTTGCCCTTTGCCGGCACCCCTTTTGTTTTAGCAGGTTTGAGATCGACGTCGTTAGCAGGGTTACCCTTCCGCTTGGCCTGGGCAGGGTTATGGACGCCATTGGTTATTCTTCAGGGCTCTTAGCCCCATTTGCAACTTGTCCATAGTCGGACGCCCTATCGATTTCAAGGTGATTTGGATCTTTGTATTGTATATCTGTATTCTTGACTCGTGGAGTCGTGTTGTATATATATCTGTTCTGTGGGTCCCATCGAGGACTGTTGTGTAATGGTATTACTTCGTTTTCCACCCGCACAAAAGTGCCTGGTGGGCGTCCTTGAATCGTTTCTATGCGGGTTTGGCGGGAATCGCTAAAACTTGCATAGAGCCGATTTGAGGGTGTTACAGAGTGGTATCAGAGCCCAGCAGTTGCGATACCCCACAAGTCCAGCCTGGAGGATAACCTAGCTAACGGCCGAAGTAGAGTGTCAAAACTATTTTGCAAAATCGGTTGGATAGATCTGATTAGGTCTGATTTTACTCCTTACCCTCTGCTATTCTCCTCTTACCTCTGCGTGTTTTGGATCTGTTCTCTTACCTTCTTCTAGTCCAGGACTTCTTGTGGTTGGGTTTTCCGTCGTACCTTCAGGGTTTCGCTTCCTCCTTTGATAACGGTGCTTCTACTTTCGGTCTTCATGCTATCTGAGTGATCCTTTATCTGTGGTACCATTCTTTGTTCCCTTTTTGCGCATTCCGGTGTTTTCCGACGCGACGACATCATCTACGCCAGATCCGATGCAGAGTCTGCATCACTCCTTTGTTTCTGACCCTTCGTTTGTCGAGATCTTCAGTCTGATTCCAAGAGTTGGTTGCATAATTCTCCTATTCGTGTGCAGAGTAATGGTTTGGGTGCGCGATGGACTGATCACCATCCGACTACTCTTATCATTCGCTTTTGTATATCGAATCGGTGGATCCAGCAATTTTACTCCGTCCATGGAAGCTAGAGGTGGCTTTATTTGTGGATACCTCTACCTTCGCCTTTTGTTCCCGGAGTGTTCTATCGACGATCACGGACAACGACCTCTTGTTAGTGGTGTCGCGAGGATCTACACGAAGCGAGAAGATTCAGATCGTCAGCCTTCTTCCCGGTACCATGAGGCGGATCTCGAGGGCGAGATCCATTGTTAGTGGTGTCGAATTGTGCCATCCCGCAAAAACCCCTACTAGAAAATCGCGTTGTTTTGTGCATTGCATCATCATCACCGCATGCTCATGTCATCATGCCACCTTGCATTTGAGCATCGTCATGTCATCTTGCATGTTTTTGTACAAAACTATTTTCGAAAAGCCTGGTTTTGTTTTCTGAACGCCCCATCTTTAATTCAAATTAAAACTCGGGTCTCCGGATTATTTTGTTTTGTCTACCAACGGTTTTCAAAATCCCCGTTTTAAATAATAAAAACTTTCTTTTATTTTTAGGAGGCAGCCCGCCAGGCCCGAAAGCCTAGCCGGCCACCTCCAGATAAAATCCTATCTACCCAGAAGACACCCAAGACTTTTCTCACCAAATATCCTACCCCTATTTTCCTACCCAGCCCCTCCACCTCACCCCCTCCAATCCCATGTCGCCACCTCACCCTGACCATTTCTTCCACCCACTCAACCACAGCCACCTGGTCCACTCCGCGGGCCCACCTCCTGCCTCTTTCCCGCCCCAAGTCGCCAGCTCCCACCCCGCCAACCACCTGCCAGCCGCCACCTGCACGCACACACACGCACACCTGCAGCTGGCCCACCCACATGCAGCCGCGTGCGCGGACACCGCGCCCGCACCATCACCCGCTTCCGCCCACCCGGGCACGCGACCCGACCGCCTCGGTCCAACCCCCCCCCCCCCCACGCGACCCCACGCCCACCTCGCATCCCGCGCACCGGTCCCACCACCTGCCGATCCCACCACCTGCCGATCCCACCACCCGCACGCGTCCCGCTTCCCCCTCCCTCTTCCCCACCGACAGACGCCACCGGGCCCCTCCTCGCCCTCGGTCGCGTCGACGCCGCCCTGTGCCCGGCCCGCATAGCCCAGGCCCCGAGCTCGGCCGCCGGCGCCGCTGGTCGAGCCCCATCCTCCGCCTACCCAAGCTCTACCTCCGGTGGCCCTGCCGCCACCCCGCTCCTCCCCTCACCGGCGCTGTTCTCCGCCCGTCTCCCTCTCCACCGCGCCCCTCCTCCCTCGGCTCGTCCTCGCCGCCAGGGCCGAGTCCGCCGTCAACCGCCACCATGGGGCCCCGCCTTGGTCGCATCCGCTGCCTCGCCTTTTTCCTCCACGGCCGCCCGCCTCCACCTCGCAGTCGTCGCCTCCTCTCGCTCGCCCCGCGACTCCTTCAGCCGGCCGCATCCCCGCCTCGAGCTCCGGCCTTCCCGCCGCTAAGGCCGCCCCTGTTCCGGTCCCACGCGCGACCCGAGCCCGCGGTCGCTGCCGCTGCTTCCTCCACGTCGCCGTGTGCTTGGCCTTCATCTCCTTACTAGCGCATAAACATCCACTGTCAGGTTGCTCTCTGCTGCCATGCGTGCTTGTCTTGTCCCTGCTTGGTTTCTCGGTGATATGGTTGTGGCTGATGGGCTCCTTGTTGGTTTTTGGAGGTGCTGATGTGATATAGACATTGTAGTGGAGATGGTGGTACTGAGATTGTGCAATTGAATCCGTGGGGTACTCTCGGGTGATGGTTGATGCGATATTGTAGTGGTGTGGCCGAGAGAAGACAACATGTGAGTAGACGGTGTGTAAGATCATCCCGCCGAAGGCAGTTGCTCCGAAGACCGATCCTGGCGTCCGAAGACTGATCCCGTCGAACCCTTTGAGCCCCAAGATCTCCGGACCATGATGTGTGACCCTTTTCCGAGACCACTTATTTTATAATATATAATATCTATCTGTTGCACATAAATTGATCATACTTGCATACATCGGATCATGAGGTTTGAGGTATTTAGTCGAATCACCTAAATTAAATATGAAGTCTATATGCGGGCTATTCTAGTCTTATTCCGGACTCCATTTAAATTTGCGTAGCGAACCGATGCCATGTTTTGTCTTGTCAATACAACATTTAAATTGCAGGGTAGATAAATAACTTGAACCATATAATTAATTGTCGGGACCCCGGTTCCGCTTAGTTTTGACTAGTTGCACCGCATCTGTGCCATGCCATGCACCATATCATAATCATGCCGGATCTTCTGCCGTCGTATTAAATATTGCATCGGGTGTTTCTTCTAGTGTTTCCTTCTTCGCGGATTAGGCCGATGAGTTGATGCGAGTATCGACAAGATCTCTGGATATGATCCGTCGGCAGTGTTTTCCCAGGCGAGCATCTCTTCCCTTCCACCTATTTTGCATTTATAGTCTATATTTCCTCCTGTTGATCTATTGCTATCCGTTTCGCGATGCTTTAGTTTTTGTGCACCAGTTATATCCCGAGCAGCCCCTATATTGCCTTGGACACATCCTATTACCCGTGTTTGGTAGATAGCTGGCCTTGCGAGTCGTAGTTGCGTGCTCAGGTGCGATCTTGTGTTGAAAGTACCACAGTTATTGGAATGCTGGCAGATGGTTATTGGTGGAGATGTTTATTGGTGGAGATGATCACTACTTTAAATACAACTATTAAATTGCTAGATATAACTAATGCAGAGGCATCGGTGCGCAATAGATGTTATTTGGTTCTTCCACGCTCACTTGTGTCCCGTAGGACCCCGAGTACTTGATACATGTTCCTTGATTTTTCACACTATCCACATCCGAGAGGCCTTATGGACCCCACTGAGCCAGAGCTTGATTCATTTCTATTTCTTGGGGCCACAAAGTAGTTTGTGGCTTTATTACTATCCTGTACCTATGCCATGCATTACTGTTTTACTTACGATTGTGCGTGGAGCCCTTGTACTATTTAGGATCGTGACACGTTTCCGCTGTATCGACAAGCCCAGTCACATTTTCGGGTTCCCAGTCGTTTACAGCCGTCCACACAAACCCTGGGTCCGTTCTGGAGCCGGCCAACTTCGTTGCGGGTAGCTTAGTGGGGTGGCCCCCTGAAATATTTCTGAATCCTGTGATTGCTTTGTCGTGAATGCCTCGTTGGGTTTTGAGTTGGTTTTTCCGAGGTTGATCGAGTGTGTGTTGCTATTTGTGCACCCCTGCAGGGTAAAACTTTCTAAAAGCCGTGTCCGCGGTTATGGACGACTTGGAGCACAGTATCTCGATCATAGACAAGCATAACTAAAGTAGTGCTATAAATTTGACTTAATATGTGACTAGTAATCAGCTCAAGTATAACGGAATGGATATTAAAAATGCGAACAACTGGTGGATCTGTGGTGATCTATGTCATACTATACCTGCCTAGTAAGTATTGCCACTCCAATGGAATGTGATAAAAGTGCCAACAACTGCTGGGTTTTTGGGATTCCTCAGAACAATTATATCTGACTAGTAAATGGCCCAACTATAATGGAATGGTGATTAAAACTGCCCACTACTTAAGCTATCAGAATGACTCATGCTATCTATATCTGATTAGTAATTGCTGCAACTATAATGGAATGAGTAAAATTGCCAACTGCGTGAGTTCCTTGGTCCGACTTCCTCGTTTGGTCTCGAGGGGGAAATACCAGGATGGGTTTGTTTGGTGTTAGCTTCAGGTTGGATCCGAATAGGTCTTTCTTATCCCTCTCTGATAACTGCTAGTTGTGTTGAGTCTCTATAGGTTGTTTAGTGCCGCTGCGCTGCCGCTTCAGCCCACCATACCTATGTAGGCGAGTGCCGTCGAATTCTAGCCTCGCCGTGTACTGGCCTTAGTACTGACGCTCCTCTTTTTCCTTTGCCCTTTGCCGGCACCCCTTTTGTTTTAGCAGGTTTGAGATCGACGTCATTTGTAGGGTTACCCTTCCGCTTGGCCTGGGCAAGGTTATGGACGCCATTGGTTATTCTTCAGGGCTCTTAGCCCCATTTGCAACTTGTCCGTAGTCGGACGCCCTATCGTTTTCAAGGTGATTTGGATCTTTGTATTGTATATCTGTATTCTTGACTCGTGGAGTCGTGTTGTATAGATATCTGTTCTGTGGGTCCCATCGAGGACTGTTGTGTAATGGTATTACTTTGTTTTCCACCCACACGAAAGTGCCTGGTGGGCGTCCTTGAATCGTTTCTATGCGGGTTTGGCGGGAATCGCTAAAACTTGCATAGAGCCGATTTGAGGGTGTTACACATTCTTAACATACTTAAGAATTACTCCTATAAGCTCCCACACAGAATATGTTCCTACATATTTGAATTTGAGACTTACATTTCTCCCACTTAAAATATGTCAATCACATATTGTTTCAGGAAGGCTTTCATAGCTCTCCCTCAATTTTATGCAAATTGTATATCTCCTTACTATTTTGAACAACTTCAAAAAATCTTTGATCAAATGTCAGATTTGGAGATTTTACTATGAGATACTAGTACTTTACTAGTTTTAAATCCACTAGACATTTAGCACACATGAATCAAATTCATTTGAATTTGTCCAATACCTAACAAATTGTGCTTTTGTCATTCACCCCTTTTTCCACTATGGCTTTGCAGTCATTTGGGAAAATTCCAAATAAACCCTTTTACTTGTGAGATTCAGCAACGAATTGCTTTCTAATCTCAAGGGAATTTTAGTTCTAGGATTTCTCATAATTTAGTTTACCATTATTTCCTTTGTAGTTTGTAGGTATGTCATATTCCAAAAATTATGACAAGTGATTCACAAATGTCTCCATACAAGATATGGATTTACATTTTGAATCCTACTTCATGTAGTGAAAAACAATAGTGGAGGGAAAACACAATGATCAAAATCATTGATTCTTTCCTTCTTTGAAGAGAATCATTCAGGAACGTTGTCCATTGCGCTTCTTAACACCCTGATGTAGGGTTTTAAATCCTCATCGTGTTTTACACTAATTTCCATTTGCTTCATAATTGAGAAACATCACTAGAAGTGAGCTTTCTCAAGAATGTACCAAAATCCAAGCAATACAAGTTTTTCTTTCCTTTTGGTTTCAGCTATGGATTTCATATTCAAAGTTTCCAATGAATACACTACAAGGACTTATTCACTATTGTTTTGGTTATATCGAATAGCCCCAAAACTTTCACGAATTCAAATGGTTTACTACATTCTAATTGAGTGCTAACTATTTCTAAGCTAATGGTCTCTACATATACACTACAACGATTTATTTCGTGCCTTCTATTCAACCCCTTTGATATCTAATATCACATTGTGATGCTTTGTATTTTGCAGTTTCAAAACACTTTGCATTTCACAATTTCTTTTATGCCATTCTTATAAGTTCGAATTTCATTACTATTGATCAAATCATAGCAATTGGATTCTCTTTTATGTTTATACCCTTAAACTTTGATCAAGTCAAATAGTTTCATATTCATGTTTCCTTTGGTAAACTACTTTACACATTTAAACAATCATTTAATGATAATTACCATTTTCGTTAAAACACAATACATCGAATATGTATTTACTTTTAACAATTCTTTAAACACTTTGTATTCAAGTAATACACGGTGTTCAAGTTATTTTGTCGAACTTAGGCATGATTTATATGTGACAAGAAATTGAATGACTCTCACATATTATCACATAACTTTGATTTGAAACAATGGTTTCATTCATTAATGAATATATCATTAAGATGGGTATTTAAACAAGGCATTTTAATGTTTTACAAATGTTCATACATTATCAATTAGTTTCAAAAAATAAGGATAATTCACAAGTAATCAAACAAGACATGAACACGAATAGAAATCATTCATAAAAGTAGACCAACTGTTTGTTACAAACTCATATGAATAACCGTCTCACGAAGTGTGAGACACACTAAAGAAGTTCACAATCTCTTGATTACAAAAATCATCCTAAAACACAAACTAAGTGATAAATGTCGAGGGAGAGTGTCGTTGGCCGTCATCATCATGCTCGCCATCAACACGCAACGTCACCTCCTCTCCAGCAAGCACCTCTCATGCAGAAGGACATGTTTTCAGCAAAACAGAACCAGTATCAGATATACGTAACACTGCAAATGTGTTTGCAAGGTTATAACATTTATTAAACTGTATATCAAATATATACCTTGGTCATCGATGACCTGAGCGACATCTGGTTCAACCAACACATTCCTGAGATGTGTCATGAACCGGTGGAACTCCATTTCTGTGTCGCCCCTCATTACACAAACCCTGACTTGTGCTTGGTAGCTTGGTGGCAGTGACCGCAACACAGCAGCATTTGCAAAAGAGCCTGAAATCCAGATGTCCAGGAAGTATGCTGGCCTCATGTACACATCATGCATGTGCTGCAAGTGGTCATCCAGTGACGAGTTCTCCTCCATCTTAATGGAGAGGAAGTCTCCCATCAGCTCATGCTCCCAAATGCATGTCTGCTCCACGAAATGTGTCCTAAGCTATAGCATCACCGAACGAGGGTTGACATCACCCACGAAAGGCCACAGCTCGTCCACCATTCCGAAATGCATCACAACTGAAATATAGGAGGCCATCTCCCGACGGAGATAGCGGTCTTTCCGCTCCTCTGGGGTCTCAAGGTCTGTGGACAGATCCAAATCCATCCCGTCGAGTATGTAGTCGACCACGTCATTCTTACTAAGTAGAACATGGAGACTGGCAACCCAAATGGAGAAGTTCGTTCCATCTAATCTGAGCTTCTCTCCTTCTAATCATTCAATTGTCAACACGAAAGAGCCCATCTACATTTATAATTGCAAAAGGAATTTAGACTAAGTTTATAATTAAATGAGTTATTAATAACTCCACTCAGAAACACCTATCCCCAAAAGGGTTCCTAGTGATAACACGACCCCTATCAGCCACATCTCCGCCGATCATCACGTCCATCAATGTGGGTTCAAGTGTGGACGCTAAACGTCGGTCACATCATTCATGCGACTCGTGCTCGATCTTTCGACCATCCGCGTTCCGAGGCCATGTCTGTACATGCTAGGCTCGCCAACTCAACCTTAGTGTTTTCGTTGTGCAACATGGCTTGCACCCACTGTATGTGAACGTAGATATGTCTAACACCCGATCATCACGGCCTGCCTCATACCGAAGAACTTTCTTGGTGGTGCACACTAAGGGGGAACACAATCGTTGGTTATTTTAACAGGGATCATCTTATTAGGCTACCGTCGAGTATCTAATACTAGCACACAATAAGACATACAAACAATAACATTGAATGTAAATGCTATGTGATATGGTCCTTCACGTCGTGATCTCCATCCGTCGTCACCGGGTTCCGGCGCCGTAGACACCAGGGTACCGGTGTCATTCTGGCGTGGTAGTTCGTCACCTTCGTGACTATCTACTACTATGTAACAAAAGGTAATTACTTTACCTTTGCCACAACCATATCACAAAGCAATGCCCCACTACAAAACAAAGTTAGACGCCTCTACTTTATCTTTGCATGTTTTACGTGGCTGAATGGGCTTTCGTACAAGAACCGTTCTTACCTACGCACTTTCAGCACAACGCTAATCAAGTAGTTGTCTCTACTACACCCCTTTCGGGGCCCTCCGTTGCAAATGGCATACCAACTAATGTGAGAGAGACAGACACCCCCTAAGCCACTTTATACAGTACAAGCCGTATGTCAAGCGTGGACCAGTCTCGTGAATGAACGTGTAAAGTCGGTTGGGGGCCACTTCATCAAGCATTACTACGGTATACACAAGTACACGTGGGAGGGTAACAACTAAAAGATCAACGCCCACACGCTACATCTCGTGTGTTCTACCCGTACTAGCATTACTACGCATAGATCTAGCTCTGATACCACTTTAGGGGTTCCGCGCATAAAAACAATAAATTTGACCCTATGCCCCTGAACCCCTGAAGCTGCCAGGACCTATCTATTAGTAATACAGTAACGGGAGGGGCTTTTCGCGAACTTACCGTTGAAGACCGAAAAGCGTTGTCAACGCTCAGGAGAGCGTGATTGATGTAGACGAGCCGAAGCCGACCTCAAGGTCGTGATGAAGTCCTTGCGCTCCTTCTGGCTCCAACGACTTGAGTGCCTTAAGTGCAACACCTAGCGGGGAGTTACACATGTCTGGTGCCTGACGATGACTCCTTCTTCCCCGATCCAGCAGCAGTTGCGGAAGTAGAGCTCCCGGATCCGAATACCGCAGCATGACGGCTCTCCGCGGTGAAGATGTCTCTCGCTCGCGCAGTCCAGACTTTGGACCACGGTCACGAGAGAGAGAGAGAGAGGGAGAGAGAAAATATCAATTAGAGGTCCTCCCAAAAGTGGGGACACCTTTATTGATTATTGGTGTATTTTTTTAGGCCAAATACCCCACTTTATATAGGGGGAGGGGAGGTACTACCTCCCTCAAAGTCCCGGTGTGGGACTAAAGGAGAGGAGGAGGTGGGGGGAGGCGCCGCCGGCTACCCCCTCATGGGCCCCACATGGGGGGCTGGCCCAATAGAGCCGCCGGCCACCCCTTGGCCCTTCTCCCCTCTTGCCTTTCCCTAATGGACCCTCTCCCCTCCGGGAATTGGCCCATTAAGCTTTTGACCATTTAATTGATTTTTATCTTTATTAAATAATTATGAATAAATGATTAAATCAACATTTAACATTCATTCACATATTATTCAATCTTCGTGGCTATGGAACACCTTCCACCTCCACTCCGGACTTACCGAAACCCTTCCGATTTTCTCCCTTCTTTTCTTCGGCGATTCTACCGATCCTATAAACACTCTCTAAGCATCATCAAGCCCTTAAGCGTGATACCCCACGGTTTGGGAACACTCAAGACATGGTCGGGACACTCCCGCACCAATGATCGACAGAGGGACCTAGATGGCCATGTGACCCCTGTGCGTTCCACGAAGATCTTTCGTCGTTTCAACCGAGACAGTCGTGTCTTATTCCCTTTGTCACTCGATACTTGCATTGCCCGAGATCTGATCAATGACATCACCATGTCGTGTTCAATCTCGTTACTGAACAATGCTACTTGACTCGTTCCGACAAGTGATATCCCCGTGATCTAATCACATGCTGCGCAGCTATTGGATATAACTTCTCCGAGTGGGCCCTTGAGTATCTTCCCATCACATGGACAGACAAATCCCGCTCTTGACATATATTGCCTCTACAGTTTCCTCCGAATACCTGAACACACCTTTATAACCACCGTTTTACTAGATGGTGTTTGATGTTATCTAAGCACTCTCGGGAGACAGTGATTGATATAGCCTCACGGTCTAAGGAATAGTCTACAAGGATCCATTTCTAATCATCGTAACTTGAACTTCATGACATGATCGGGTCACGATGTTTAGGTTGGGTATTGGTTCATCATCTCATTCCTGGAATGAGATGACCTCATTTCCAACTGGCATAAATGCCACATGAGCAGGAAACATGATCATCTTTTGACCAATGAACCAGTGACTAGAGTTTCACTAGGAACCCCTGGTTGTTTGTATATCACACGTGTATTGATGTTTCCACTCAATATAGTTATAGCATGATATAAAACTAAATCATAAACTATATGAAATATGATAATAGTCCTTACTACGATTTGTCTCTAGGGCATATTTCCAACATTTACATGTCTTTGCGTCTCTACGCATCACTCATTCTCAAATGAGATGGCATTGTATAAATTTGGTCCTTTGGTGAGACCTTTAGTTCGTTCGGGCTAAAATATGTTGATATTATTGTCATATAATATATCTTCATAGTATTAGCCCACTTTGAACCACACCTAGTTTGATAACAAACTACTTAACACAAATGCCCTCCTATGTTGCTACTATAGCAGTCATATACTTAGCCTTTTGTTGTAGTATCCGTCACAATGTCTTAACTTTGGAACCCATCCAAATCCATCATGGAACATCCTTTCCATTACATTGTGCCACCCATAGTCTAAATTGAGATAAATTTAAATTTGTATCTTGTGACAAATTACTATCAATGTAACTCTTTACAATGAACTATCTGCAACTATTTGTCACTTATACATGATATATTCTTAGTTCTTCCAAAGCTCATAAGAATATCCTTACTATCATCCAATGATCATCTTATGAATCATTCTGGTATGTGCTCATAACATTTAGAGCATAGGACATATCTGGATATATACATATCACGGTATAATCGATCAAAATCTTCATGTGATTTTAGTCACCAAGTGTTGAAACACTTGAATCTTGATACAATCCTTTCCATGCAGCAAGAACCTTTCTTATTGTTTCCATATTGAACTCTTTCAATATCTCATATATGTACGTATGGCACAACCATATTAGTGCCTCAATATGTCCATATAGACATTGAGGCCAAATATTCTGGTTTTGACCAAGTCTTTCATCGAAATCCTATTTTAATGAAATTCTTAACTTGTGTCAATAAAAGATGCATCATTTCCAATCAACAATATGTACTCTACATATTGTATTGGAAATTTGTCTCAGCGCTCCCACTTAATTTCTTGCAAATGCAAGCATCTTCATCGTCTCCGATGAAATTAAACTCCTTTAACATTTTGATCATGGTGAAGATTCCAACTTCGCTATGCTCACTTCAACTATTGAAGTTTGCATGCCCTTTTAGCACCCTTTGAATTAAAAAAACCCTTCGGACCGTGTCTTGTACACGTGCTAGGTAACCATTCTATTAGAAGAACATTTTATTGTTTGTTCAACTACCATACACCAAATTATATGTAGTGGTTGCTACATTAATCCGTGAAGACTAAATATTGCTATGAAAGATCAAATCTTGTCATAGTGAACTCCTTGAACATTGCTGTAAACTTCTTTCCGACATGTCGACTATTTCATAGATGTTAGACATCCATGTCTATTTCTTTATAGATCCAAACACAACTGATAGGCTTCACGCCTTTCCGGAGGGTCTTCCAAGTTCAGAAACTTGATTTCTCGTGTATGGATACTATCACGGATTCTATGACTTCTAGTCATTTTATGGAGTCAGGGCCCATCATCACTTCTTTGCATGCAGTCCGTTCATCATTGTCAAAACAATGTCAAATCTCATTATTTGATTCTTACCAACCCACACGGTTTAATAGGAACTCTAATCTCCGAGATCACAACCTTTGTAATCACGGGAGCCATGAGCATTGTGGCCGCCACCGGGACACTTTCCGGCGCTGCGCTACTTAGCACATATACCTAAGGTTCAACAACCTTATCAAAGTTCTATTGTCCTCCCACTTAACTTTTTGCGAAAAATTCCTTCTCAAGAAACTTGACGTTTCAAGCGACAAACTCTTTTGTCCTCGGTGTTATGGAGGAATGCCCAACAAATTCTTTTGGATAACCTACAAAGACGTGCTTATCCGACTTTGGTTGTAAACATTTTACTTATGCATAGCATACCAAAATTTAAGAAAAGACAATTCGAGTTTTATCCCAAACCATAACTCATATGGTGTCATTTCAACGGATCATGATGAGGCTCTTTTCAGTGTAAAAGCGGTAGTCTCTAAAGCTTTAATCCTTAAAACATAGTGGTAGTTATAAATGACACATTTGATCTTACCATGTCAAACATGGTTTGATTTCATCTCTTGAATATGCCATACTACTATGGTTTACCGGGAAACACAAATCATGGAACAATTCCTCAAATCTTAGGTGTTTTGCTAAACCTGTAACTCAAATATCTTCCTTTATGATCAAATCATAAACTCTTTTATTTTCTTGTTACAATGATTTTTCACTTCATCTTGAAAGTCTTTGAACAACTTTCAAATGTTTCATACTTCTTCCTTAGTAAGTAAATATATAGATATATTCACTCAAATTTTTGGAGAAAGCATATGAAGCAAAAAGATCCATCGCATATGGCTACAAATAATGGACTATATACATCAATATGTATGATATCCAATAAGTTAGTCATCCGTTCCTCTTTGGCCAATGGACGGAGTTTCAATTATCTCAAGGAAAGTCTCACAAGCATTAGATGATCAAAATCAAAGACTCCAAAAATCCATCAACATGAAGTTTCTTCATGTTTTCTTTCCAATATAATTTAAAAAGCGATGTCCCTTCATAAGTGATCTTTTAATCATTTGTCTTGCGACATTTTAGCAATAATGTTTATGGATGTGATTTCTCCAACTAGACTTGTAAAAGTTCATCATCATTTATGGATAACGGTAATTATTTGAACAACCAGTGTTCTCGTAATACCGGAACAAAATAACAATTACTAAAACAAATCTTGAAGGCTAGGTTTGACAACAATGAAAAACATAATAACACATTATTTGTTTTCGATGAAGATCATCACTTATTCTCTTGCTAGTTACTTAGGCCATTGCAGTTCATGAATTGTGTTATTCTGTATGACACTTCACACCAACCAATTCGGTATCCAATACCTAAGAACCACAATGTTTAACAAGCAAAGAATACAGCCATAACATGTATATCTTCTATATACCTAAGATGGACATCTCCAACTTTTCTTTTCTGCCAAATATTTTATTGATTATCTTTTAGCAATTCCTTTTCCTTTTAAAAGAATCTATCAACATCAATAGTGGTGTCATTCACATGACACATAGTACAAAGCGTGTATAGTCAAATACTAATACCTTTAGACTTGCACTTTGAAGTGGATCACCATCATCAAATGTTTGGTATTCTTTCAAAAATCCATTCTTTAGTAATCTTTCAGTGTAGTAAACATTTTACTTACATCTTCTATTCATCCTTATCATGACAACTTTCATGATCAATCTACAATAGCCTATAAGGATGAATCGTGAGTATAATATCAGTTCCCAAAACCTTTTTGGTAGATTAGGACGCCTAGCGTCTCCAACCTTCACAAATTCTCATACAATATGAGAACGTGTATTTTGTTAAATTATACTCTATCATATTGCAACCATAGACATTGTTTCAGATATCACAATATCTTTCACACATGATGGTTTCTGAAACAATTATTTCAGCTCCTAGATAACCTCGATATTAAAACAACTTTTGACTATCAAGAATCAGGGAGGCAAACATGACACTTTAGATACTAACATTAGAATTCTTACTCTTGATTTAATACTACTTATTAAACTTCATGGAGTAAATAGAGTTTGCTGAAAGTTTGCAAGAGGACTTCTAAACTTTAAATTGACATTCAAAACAATATGATACCAGTTCGTAAAGTAAATACCTAGAATTCTATAGTTCTATTATCTCAATTAAAACTAAGCATAAAGTAGTAAATAGATGCCAATGACTACAACAAATTATGCAAATTCACTTTGATTTAGTTTATGACAAATTTGGTTCGACTAATCCAAATTAGAAATGAACTCCCACTCAAAAACGACATCCCCTCGTGCCCTTTTGGTGATTACATGAACCAAATCCACTACACCAAGTACGATCATCACGTGAGTCGGTGTAGCTTCAAAGTCGAGCATCAATATGGGCATCATATCAACTATATGACTCATGCTTAACCTTTCGGTCCGTGTTCCGAGGCCATATCTATACATGCTAGGCTCACCAAGTAAGAATCTTAGTACTCGCGCGTGTAAAACTGTCTTACACCCGAAATATGATCGTGGATTCAAGTACACCCGATCATCACGTGATGTCTTGAAGCGGTGAAACATAAACGGTGTGTACTTAAGGAAGAACACATTTTTATCTTGATATTTAAATGAGGGATCATCTTATAACTCTACTAAAACTCCAAACTAGCAATATAAGATGCGAACATCATATGTGTAAAGTGGGATGTATGGTACATGCATTTGATCACGATCATATGTATCGTGGTATGATCTCTATCATTCCTTTATGTGCAAGGCCAATGTCTATGGAACTTACACGTTAAGTGTGTTGTAAGAGTATCTACCATACATCAACTTACAACATTACCATATCATGACACAAGCCCAGCAACGATCTAAACTAAACGTCTCCAATTTATCAATTGCAAGTTTTACGTGGCTTAGGGATTTCGAAGATAGAACCATTCTTACCTACGAACATGGAACCACAACGATGATAACCAAATTATTAGCAACTCATTGAAAATCAGATATTGACTATAGTATGAGAGACAGACACCCGCCAGCCACTTATGCAAAACTAGTTGCATGTCAGTCGTGGAACCGGTCTCATGTGCGATGACATGTAAGGTTAGTCCGGGTCGCTTCATCCCACTATGCCACCAATATCCAAAGTACATATAAGAAGCAATAACATGATCATCACCGCCCACATACTCTTATGTGTTCTACCCATGTAAAGCACATATGCATAGATCAGGCTCTGATACCACTGTTGGGTTCGCAGCATAGAAAACAAAAAAATTCCTACGATGTGAACTATACGCCAAGATCTATCTACTAGATACAAGCAACGGGTGGATATACATCCATAGAGAACTTACCCTCAAAGACAACAAAGCTTTGTTAACGAGATGGAACTCGTGGATGATGTAGTCGTACATTTCCTGATCTCAAGATCGTGATGAAGTCCAGCAGGTCCGGCTCCAGCACGTCCATCAGATCTAGCAAGTCCAGCACCACCAAGTCTAGCACCGCAAAACAGCGGTGCATCCGTGATCGCACACACGCCCGTTACCCCGACAACCTCCGTCCCTCGCTCCAGCAAAGTAGCGGAAGCAGCAACTCCTTTCCAGATAAAGCCCCCGGGAACATGTATCTCGCTAATCCGAGACCATGGGGGAAAATACTAGAGGGGGAGAGAGATCCTTCACGAGGAGGTGTGAGGAAGAAGGGGTGTGAGGGGCCTTTTATAGGAGGAGGGGGTGCCCTCCCCATGGCCGGTGCCTCATGGAGGTGACCCCTCACCTCTCCCATTCATGTGGTGGTAACCCCCTCCACATTAAAATGCCCCTTCACATTCTCTTTTAAAGTCTCCACTTTAAATGCATTAAATTTCTCCAAATTTAATGCTCTCTCATTTAATAAAACTCTTTTATTGATTTTATTCAGAATTTTTTTAATTAGTTTAATTAACAAACATTCACATCAAACCCTTGTAACATTTCAATATTACATGCAGAACCAATTTCTGCAATTTCACCCGAAACAGTTTTGGTGTCTATTGAAATAATTCCAGTGCTTTCTTAAATCTTTATCTGAAATGTATTTGCTCCAAATTGTGTCGGTATCCCTTAAGTGGGTCACCCTATGGTTCGTGAATAATGTAGACATGATCGAGACCCCTCTCAGATCAATAATCAGAAGCGGGACCTAGAGATCCATACTGACTCCTACACATTCAACGATGACTTCTGTGATCGTGAGAACCTTTAACGCTAGTAGCTAAATCCCTTTGTCTCGCGATATATTACATGTCCGAGATTCGATCATTGGTATCTCCATACCTAGTTTGATCTCATTACCGACATGTACTTTTTTCTCGTTCCCGTGATATAACATTCTAGTGATCACATCACTTGCTTGCAAGCTAACCAATGTGATATCACTGAGAGGGCCCAGACTATATCTATCCGTCATCGGGATGGACAAATCCCACACTTGATCCATGAGCCTCTACATATCACTTTCGTAGCACTGAACCCACCTTTATAATCACCCTTTCATGGTGTGACGTTTGATGTTATCAAGATACTCTTCCAGTGTTAGGGATTGACATGATCTCATGGTCTAAGGACTAGGATTACTTCGTATGATGTTTATATAGCAATATAAACACAATGACTTTGATCGTAATGCTATACTTCGGATGAATGTTCATCACATCATTCAACTAATGTTGTGACCTCGTTATTAACAACATCCAATATCCTATCCCTCACCCACATATAAATAATAGAGGTGACCCACCTAAGTTAGATGCACATACTTTTTCTCAATGGCAAGTTTTAATGAAATCTCATGTGCACAGCTCTTGCATTGATTTATGGAATATTATTGAAGGACTCAAAATTGAGGATCCAACCAACTTGACTAGAAGAGAAGTGGTCAATAGGCAACTCAATGTGACTGCCTTGCACATGATCCAACTTGGAGTGGGGCCAAAGGATTTCCCCGCATTGAGCACTACAATACCGCCAAGGAAGCTTGGGATGCTCTCATCAACTTGTTTCTTGGCAATGAGAGTATGCGAAGAAATAGATATGATGCCTTAAGCAATGAGGCCAAAGGTTTCTTCATGAAGGATCGTGAGGATCATGAAGACATGTATCAAAGACTCAAATCCATAGCCACCGCCTTCAGGAATGTGGGTGCCTCTCACATTGATGATGATTGGGTCAAGAGGAAGTATGTGAGTGCTCTCATGCCTTTCGAACCTACTTACTTGAAGAGTCTCCAAGGAAGACACAACTACCATCTCATGACCTCCAATGAAGTTATGCAAGAGATGGCCGCCTTCAAGGTTGCTGCCAAGAATGCCAAAGACGCCTGTGCTCATGCCATTGGAATGAGTAGTGGTGTCAATCTTGCCTTGAAGGCCAAGGTTGTGGAGTATGATGAAGATGAAGGGAGTGAGAAGGGACTTTTAGTGAGCCACCCTGAATATGTCAAGGTTGCTCATGGTGAATACATGGCCTTCTATGCAAGAAACTTCTGTTAAGATCCCGCCAAGGCCAAGATGGAAATGCAACAAAGAAGAAACCCCAATGGGAGAAGAGATAATGGGTCCAAGTTGAGAACTTGCTTCAATTGTGGTGACCGCTATCACTTTGTTGCTGATTGTCCCTATGAGAAAAGAGAAGATCATGGGGGTAAACTTGCGTTGAATAAGACCTCCAAAGCTACTTACAAGAAACCCTTCATCAAAAGGAATTCAACCAACAAGAAGTTGGGTGAAATTGTCTTGATCACACATGAAGAATTCTCCTCCGGCGATGATGATGATGAAGATGAAGAAGAGGAAACATCAAGTGGTGCGGCGTCTCCTGCCACTACTTTTACCCCTACATTCTCACTCTTCGACTCTCCAAATGAGAGTATCTCCAACAAGAACGTCACTTGCCTTATGGAAAGAGGAACGGAGGTATTATCATCATCACACTCCACCTCTTTAATAAATGATGAATTTTATGATGAGTTATCTCTTGAGGTCAAAAAGGAATTAGTTGCTTTTGATGTATTTATGAACAACTTGCAAGGGGAACACAAGAAACATGTTGTGGACCTCTTAAATCAACTTGCACACACACAAGAACTTCTAGATGAGAGATGTAAATTAGGAAGAGAGCACATGATTGAGGTAGAAGCTCTAAATAATGCTCTAGAAGAAGAACAAGAAACTAGAATGTCTCTTGAAACTAAACTTGAAGGGCTTGATGAAGCAAATGATCTCATCATTAATAAACTCATCAAGGAATGTGACCATGCTATTGCTAAATATAAAAGGGCTAAAAAAGGACAAGATTGAGTTTGGTGTTGTTCATGAAAAACTTTCTGACGACTTTAGGATGCTTGACAAGGCTCACAAGGCCTTGGAGAGTGAACTCTTGTTGCTCACAAAGTCTCGTGAAAAGCCTCAAACTCAATTGACCAATATTACTTCACCTAGTACTTTCATTCCCTCTAGTTGTACAAGTATACTTGAATAAAATGCTAGGTTGAAGGGGGAGCTAGCTAAGGCCACCTTTCCCAAAGGAAACAAGTCAATTGATGACCTCTTGAGTAAGCAAAGGCCAAGTAGTGAGAAAGGGGCAAAAGCTTTGTCTCGAAAGGCAAGAAGAAGAAGAACAACAAGAAAAAGAAGGCCAAGCCCACACAAGAAAAGGAGAAGGTCATTGTGGATAGTAAGTCCACGAATGGCAAAACTATGTCTCATGATGATTTTGCAGGAAGTGCTAACCCTCACTATGTTTTAATGTGTGATTATTATGGTGATGTATATGCACAATATGTTGGCCCACTTGATGGTTATATTGCTTGGTCTATTTGGGTTCCCAAGACCCTTATTGCTAACAAAAGAGGACCCATTGAAAAATGGGTACCTAAAAACTAGTTTGATCTTTTGTAGACCTATGCTTCCGGAGGGTCAAAATGGGTGCTTGATAGTGGATGCACAAGTCATATGACCGGAAGCGCATCTAGTGTCAAGGAGTTGAGACCAAATATTGATCAAATATCCGTGACATATGCCGACAAGTCAAAGTCTAAGGTAATGGGTTTCCGCAAAGTTGTGGTTGCACACGATATCACTCTCATGGACGTCATGCTTGTTGAGACCCTTGGCTATAATTTAGTTTCAGTCCGTGCTCTTGGAAAGATGGGTTTTGGCGTCTTTATTGATAATGATATTGTGATCCTCGTGTGGAGCAAGTCTC
This sequence comes from Avena eriantha, assembly GCA_910589775.1. NCBI lineage: Eukaryota > Viridiplantae > Streptophyta > Magnoliopsida > Poales > Poaceae > Avena > Avena eriantha. Next base: position 109,037,470 of record OU342746.1, on the reverse strand, counting down.
TAAAGGTCGCTTTCGTTGGGTACACCGAAAATGACTTGTATGTGGTGGACTTCTCGGGAAAAACCACTACAAGTCCGATGTGCTTATTCGGAAAGGCCGATGTGGGTTGGCTATGGCATTGCCATCTAGCCCATGTCAACATGAGAACTTTGCAAAGCCTCCACAAGGATGGTCATATTGTTGGACTAAAAGAAAATGTTTGCTTTGCCAAAGATCGTGTTTGCAGGGCATGTGTTGAAGGAAAGATGCATGATTCTCCCCACAAGCCTAAGAACTACATCAAGTCCAAGAGGATCTTGGAGCTCCTTCATGTGGATCTCTTTCGTCCTCCATCTCATGTAAGCCTTGGTGGGAAGAAATATTGTTTGGTGATTGTTGATGACTACTCAAGATACACTTGGGTATATTTCTTCAAGCTGAAAAGTGAGACCCAAGAAAACTTCATTGACTTAATCAACATGGCTCAACATCAACACAATGTCCCAGTATTGACAATAAGAAGTGACAATGGTACCAAGTTCAAGAACTACACATTGAATGGATTTCTTAGTGATGAGGGAATAAAACAACAATATTCCGCCGCATATACCCCTCAACAAAATGGTGTAGCTGAGAGGAAGAACCGGACTCTTATTGATATGGCAAGGACCATGTTGGCGGAGTTTCAATCTCCATATAATATTTGGGCTGAAGCCATCTCCACCGCATGCCATGCATCAAACTGTCTCTACATCCGAAAAAAATTGATCAAGACTCCATATGAAATTCTTACCAGTAACAAGCCCAACGTTTCGTACTTCCGGGTATTCGGTTGTAAGTGCTTCTATCGCATTAAGGGTATTCTTTTGTCCAAGTTTGATTCCAAAGCATTAGAGGGTACTTTTGTTGGTTATGGTCCCGAATCCCACACTTATAGAATCTATGAAAAGCTCTCTGGAACTGTCATAGAATCTTGTAGTGTGGTGTTTGAAGAATATGATGGTCCCCAAGCGGGGCATGTTGATGTCTGTGATGTAGATGATGAAATGCCTCAGGATGCCATAGGAAGAATGAGTGCGGGTTTCATCTGCCCAGTTAAGGAACCCCTTATGGTGGATCGAGAAGAACTATGGTCTACTCAAGTGGGGCCCTCATCTTCACAACATCAACAAGCTCCTATCGAGGAGGATAATGACCCATGCCAAAGACAAGATGTGGACCCTCAGCCTGTTGATCAAGAAGAAACCTCTAGCTAGGAGGTGCTTGAGTCTCCATTTGCCAGAATGTCCAGTGGTGCTAAGTCTATTATACAAGGAAGATATATAGAAACTGCCATAAGGGAAGCTCAATGCATGTCTAGAAGTATGCTTGATCAAGACCAAGGTCAATCTTTGCCTCTTTTAGAAGAGAATAATTCCAATGATGATCAAGGTCAAGTTAATGGTCAAGACGAGGACCAAAATGATGAAGTGATCCCCACAAGAAACAACAAGGAGATCGAAACTCGTCGCCAAGCTAGAATGGATAGAATATTGGAATTGAGAGACCACACTCTTGAGAATGTGGTAGGAGATCTAAGAAGAGGGATATCAACTCGAGCTCAACTGAAGAACTTTGGTGAACACCAAGCTCACATTTCCATGGTAGAACCAAAGAAAGTATGGGAAGCTCTTGAAGATTCAGATTGGTTGTATGCAATGCACAAATAGCTCAACAACTTTGAGAGAAACAAAGTATGGAAGTTAGTTGAAAATCCAAAAGATTGCCGCAATGTTATAGGCACCAAGTGGATTTTCAAGAACAAGCAAGATGAGCATGGAATTGTGGTGAGGAACAAGGCAAGATTGGTTGCATAAGGGTTCTCTCAGATTGAAGGCATTTATTATGGAGAGACATATGCACCCGTGGCTGGCCTTGAGTCCATATGTATCCTTCTTGCTTATATGGCACATCATAAATTTAAATTACAACAAATGGATGTAGAAAGAGCATTTCTTAATGGTACATTGCATGAATTGGTATATGTAAGGCAACCCCCGTGGTTTGAGGATCCCAACTTTCCAAACCACGTCTACAAACTTGATAAGGCTCTGTATGGGATCAAACAAGCCCCACGCACGTGGTATGAGCACCTTAGAGAGTTGTTGTTAGATCGTGGGTCTGAGGTTGGGAAATCGATCCCACTCTTTTTACTAAGAAAGTCAATGGGGAGCTTTTTGTATGCCAAATATATGTAGATGATATTATCTTTGGCTCATCTAACAAAGCTTTTAATGATGAATTCTCTAAGCTTATGTCTGACAGGTTCAGGATGTCTATGATGGGAGAATTGAGGGTATTTCTTGGTTTTGAGATCAAGCAAGTAAGAGGAGGAACATTCTTCAACCAAGCCAAGTACACTCAAGATATGCTCAAAAGATTCAACATGAAATATCTAAATGGAGCTCCCACTCCCATCGCAACAAAGACTCATCTTGAACTAAACCCAAATGGTAAAGATGTGCATCAAAAGGTATACTGGTCCATGATTGGCTCTTTGCTTTACCTTTGTGAATCTAGACCCGATATTGTGTTGAGTGTAGGAGTGTGTGCAAGATATAAAGCGGCTCATAAGGAAAGCCATTTGATGGCGGTCAAGAGAATCTTTTGATATTTGGTTCATACCCCAAACTATGGTATTTGGTATCCTAGGGGCTCAACTTTCTATCTTTGTGGATACATGGATTCAGATTGGTCTGGTGACAAGGATGATAGGAAATCAACCTCTGGGGCTTGCCAATTCCTTGGGAGGTCCTTGGTGTGTTGGTCTTCTAAGAAGCAAAATTGTATATCTCTCTTCAACACTGAAGCCGAGTATGTGGCAGTTGCTAGTGCCTGTACTCAATTTCTATGGATGAGGCAAACTTTAAAGGAATACGATGTCCATTGTGAGAAAGTGCCTCTTCTATGTGACAATGAAAGTACTATCAAGATTGACTATAACCTAGTGGATCATACAAGGACAAAGCATATTGAGATTCGTCATCACTTCATTAGAGATCATGTTACTCGAGGTGATATTGAGCTATCCTATGTGTCAACCGAAGACCAACTTGCCGACATTTTCACGAAGCCACTTTATGAAGCAAGGTTTTGTTATTTGAGGAATGAACTAAATATCGTAGATTCTAGGAGCTCGACTTGATCACATTGCATACTCACCTATGTCTTGACCCTTATTTGGTTTAGGTGTAGGCATGGAGATAGGGGGAGTGTGGTCCTAATACATTGGACTATCCCTCCCCCCATAATGCCAACTTTAAGAAAATCAATTCTCTTAATATCATATTAGTGATATGTGAGCTTCATTGATGAGTAGTGGCAATGAACCCAAGGATAATTCTTCGCGGTGTCATGCCACAAACTCTTACATGGTGGCCTCAGCCACCACCCTCTTCATATTTGAAGAGTCGGTTCCTGACTTGTTTAGTTTGGACCTTAATTTGCCATCTTTTTGAATATCTATGGTTTCTTGGTTCCTCATAGTACATTCTGAATCCCAGGCCTATACTCATCCCTAAACATGCTCTGAGATTTTCTGGCCGTGGGGGGCCGTACTATCCGCACTGAACCAACCGGAGTGTCCGGCTAGGCTGGACACTCTGCTCGACTCAGTCCGGACACTCCGGCAAGGCCGGACACTCCATTGAAATTCATAGCCGGACACTCTGCTCGACTCAGTCCGGACACTCCGGCAAGGCCGGACACTCCATTGAAATTCACCTAGACACTCCGGCCCCAGCGGTTTCCAACCTGTAAAAGGGGTCAGGGAGAAGTGGACGGTTCAGTCCTCCTTCTTCCCCCCGACTCTCTTCTCTCCACACCTCGCTACCCCCGACCAAGATCTCCAACGGGAGGGCTCATCCACCCCGGATCCGACCATTGCCGCCGGCCATTACCGTCCCTTTGCTGCTGGGACCCATTCCCCTCCGGTGAAGGCCTCCATGGATGCTGGTATTTTGCCTCCCCCTTCTCCATCTCTAGGGTTTCCTCTAGATGATTTTTGGAGGCAATGACCTATCTTGATCCATGGATACATCATACTGCGTGCATGTGTAGTCATGGTAGTAGTTCTAGCAATCCCGATCTGCTCCGGTTGAGCACTCTCGCACTGCCCAAAAAATCACCACGTCTCCCACCGGACTGTCCGGTGTGTACAGGGCGGACACTCCAACCCAGCCGGAATGTCCAGCCTATATGCACCGGATTGTCCGGGTCTGGCGGAGTCTCCGACGTGATTTTGCCAGACAGTCCGAGTTTTCTCAACCAGTGTCGATCCCGCATTTCTTTAGCTACTGCTATGTGCTTACACCTTCTGGACAAATGTGGTTACCCCTGTGCTACCCTTATACTCTGAATTCATAGGTAGCTCTCGTCCTCGTCGCTCTAGGGCTGCTCAGAAGGCCCGTCCTCACAGGTACCTGATGACCCACAAGTATAGGGGTGTATCGTAGTATTTTTGATAAGTAAAAGTGTCGAACCCAACGAGGAGAAGAAGGTGTTGACGAGTGGCTTGGAGCAGGAATTCTCTGTAAATACTTAGCAAACGGATTTTTAGGGGTTTCTGATAATGCAGATAAATAAAGTACGAGTAAATAAAAGACAATAATAATAGATGCAGCAAGTGGCCCAATTCTTTCTTTAGCAAAGGACAAGCCGGTTGTATTACTTAAGATGACCAAATGTTCTCGAGGACACACAGGAATATCGTCAAGTGCTTTCGCTTCATATAGTTGATTAATCTTCTTTAGTTTGATAAGTGTTGTGTGGGTGAACCTGTGCTAATGTACCGACCTTTCTAGGACTAGTACATACTTGTGATTATACCCCTTGCAAGCATCCGCAAGTACAAGAAAGCAATTAAGATAGAAACCTAACCACAGCTTTAAAATCTGAGATCCTAACCTCCCTTGTGCAAAGGTTTCCTAACGGGGGTTCAGGTTTCTGTCACTCCGGCAACCCCTACCATTAGTAGCCAAATACACAATGCATTCCCCTAGGCCCATAAAGGTGAAGTATCATGTAGTCGACGTTCACATGAAACCACTAGAATAATAACACCACAACTTAAATAACAAACTATTGAATCTTTCTCAACACAATTCCACTACTAACAACATGACTTCTCCCATGTCCTCAAGAACTAATCGAACTACTCACAAGACATCATATGGATCAAGATCAGAGATGGAATAATGATAAGTAACAATCTGAACATAGACAATAATTCAATGGTTCCACTGAATAGCATCAACTACAACAAGTAATCAACACCGGGAAAGTTTCCCCTAAGAACTATGCAAGATTCAACCCAATTGTTACAGCGGTATGGAGTGGTGATGATGGTGCTGGTGGAGATGATGATGGAGATGATGATGATGATCCCGATGAAGTCCATCTTGATGGTGGTGTTGATGGCGACGATCTCCCCTCTCCGGGAAGGAATTTCCCCAGCAGATTTCTGCCTGTCGGAGAGCTCTTTCTCTCTCTGTAGTTTTCCGCCCTGCAGGGCGGCAGAATCTTTCTGTGGTCGCTCCCCGAGGCTTAGGGTTTCGTGGGGATAATATACGCCAAAGAGGAGAGCTGGAGGTGGGCCAGGGTGGCCACACCACCTGGTGGCGCGGCCAGGGGTGGCCCGTGCTAGGGTGTGGTGTGGGCCCCCTGTGGCCCAAATCCGCTCCCTCTTCTGGCATCCTTCGTCTTCTAGAAAAATAGAATTTTCCATGTATTTTCTGATCTTCGCGAATTTCGCCTCCAAATAGTGCATTTTCCATCAGAATCCTGACTTTAGTGGTCCATCCTCCAAAAGTCATCAACCATGCAAAAATAGATGAAATAACATAAGTATCATCTCTTAATATGAAATATATCAATGAATAACAGTGAATTATGATATAGAATAGTGATGAAAAATGGACGTATCAACTCCACCCAAGTTTAGACTTCACTTGTACCCCAAGTGAAAACTGAGCTCAATAAACATGACCTCAGGTTTATGGAGTGAAGAGTCGATAAAAGAATACGGACAAGAAGCATCACATTCATCAATACATAAATCATAATAGAAGACAACTCACCATTATATAACTTTAACTTTCAATAAGTAAAGGAAACACAATAGAGATACACAAGGTAAATAATAATTGGTAATGGCAAACTTTGCTCTTGGTCAAAGAATAGTTGACAATTTGCAGGAGTTCAAATATAATGGGTTTTCAATGATAGCTTTCAAAGTAATACTCTCTAAGATAAGAGCAATGTGCAAAACAAGGAACATAAGAAACATGATTGAATAAATCATCATATGAATGAATGAAACACAACAAGTCAAAATACTTGATAAGATAGAAGTGAATAGGTTTACTGACTCAACTAAAAAGTAAAAGATAGGCCCTTCGCAGAGGGAAGCAGGTATTTCAAGTTTCATAAAGAGCTTCCAAAAATTATGGTACTTATTAGCTTTCAGCTTTCATTTCCCCTATCATAAGAATCTTGAAGTGATTAAGGTTAAAGTGAACAAACTATGGAGTATATGCTTGACAAAGTATAAGTTGGCAATCTCATGTCCCTTGAATACGAGGGTCGCTCCTCATGCTACTCAAGTTTAGTTACCGGTAAGTTCTTGTCATAGTAAGTACATGTGTATCAAAGAGAACCACCAACGGGGTACCCCTTGCCCGATGATACGGAAGAATCCCCATATCAAAATGACAAGGCAAGCAGACAATAAGCATCTCAACATCTTCTTATTTACCATGGGAAAATGGTGCTTTTTTCTCTCTTTCCTCTTTTCTCATCTTTTTTTTCAATCTCTATCTCTTTTTTATAAGAAGAATGCTTCATAGATTCCTCATTATGGTTACATTGTAGGTTTCCACCATGATTAGGCATGGATTAGACCAGCCGCCCAGGCGTTTCTCTAACACACATACATAACTCCATGGACTTACAAGCTCCCCTTTCATTTCACACCGACGACATCCATAAACAAAAGAGCATGATATCAACTGGGTACAATGTACAAGTGCAATGTTGAAAGTGTTCCCCATGACAGCATGGTTCTGCTAATCCCAACGTATAAGTGCAAGAATATACAACATAGACGACACAATGGTTCAAGTTTATTAGGGGCAAGAAAAGTAAAGTGTGCCATCAAGTTCGTGAGAGCTTTAGTCACTAATTTTCACATAACAAGTTTAATTCAGAAGGTAGATAAAAACCTAAATTTACTTGGAATAGCAATAGTGCTAATATGCAGGTATGGTGGACACAAATGGCATAGGTTTTGGTTTAAGGATTGGATGCACGAGAAGCATTCCCTCTCAGTACAGGTTTTTGGCTAGCAAGGCTGGGTAGCAAGCATAAGAGTTGAAGGAAACAAACAAACATATAGGTGATAAAAACAAACATGCAATCTTCCTTGGAAGCATAAAAGATCTTAACTGGAGAATACTAAGCTTATGATAAAATCAAGAAAGATGATGATGAAATTATATTTCTTAAGAGTACTTTTATGTTTTTCATTCAATTCTCAAATAGTGTTCTACTAACCGAGCCAGGTTTGCCAAAACCAACTAAATTTACTTCATGATCCCAAAGTGGTACCAATACTAATAACAAGATCAATCATATGACATAAATTGAAAACTAATATAAGATATGCAAAAGAGTAAAATGATAGAACTTCTCATTAATATTCCATAACGGCAACTCACACCAAGGGATACATAGATATCTAACTAGAGGAGAGACACTTCCATAATGCAAACCATCCTACATGGTCACTTCTCTATTCATGATATGACTCTATTGAAAAGGTAAAAAGATAGAAGATAGTGATGTGATACCGTGGCACTCCCCCAAGCTTGGAACAAACTAAGGGGATGCCAAAACCTGATGACGAATTACTCCTTCGGTGGTGGTGGTGTTCTCTCGATTGGGGCGAGAAAATCTTCCAGCATCTTGTGAAGCCTGTTATTCTCTTCTTGAAGCATATCCACCTTCCTCCTCAGGACTCGGTACTTGTCGCGGAACTCATCAGTTACTCGTAGAGCTTCCACTACTGCAGGGGAGGAACTGAGGTCTAGAGTTGGAGGTATCAGCCCCTTCATGCCTGATGACATGTCCTTTACTTCCTCCCCGACGTTCTGATCCATGTCTTCACACCTAGTTGTGATCCTTTCTTGTTTCACCCATCCCACGAGAGTCTCCTGCTCAAGATTGCGATGGGCCTCGCGACGGCATCGCAGCTCGTAACCCTTTGAAGACGCATCTTAGAACGACATCTGAATAGAGCAGATCGAACCAAAAACACGATGAGAACACGATATATGAACCTCGGGGGATCCGGGGGATTATATATTACGAAGTTTAACAAGAAAAGGATGGTACTGGGAGAAAATGGGTCGGAGACGGACTCCGGGGTGGCCACACCCCTTGGTGGCGCGGCCAGGTGGGCCCGCGCTACGGGGTGGTGTGAGCCACCCTGGCTCCGTTTCCGTCCCTCTTTCACTTTGTTGCTTTCCTTGTTATATAAAAACTGCAAAAATATAACTTGACAGATTTTTCGTGGACCTTTTCTTACCAGAACTCTTACCTATTCGAAAACAGACTCTATAGGTCTCTGAACTTGGTTTTTAATACATTCATCCAGAATCACTGCTTGAATAACATCAATATCTTCATCTTCATACACATATTGCTTGAGTCATTTAACCTTTCACTATCTCATTACACCACTTTCTCCTACAACTTGGAAATTTCACTTCACACAATTCTCATTAGCAACATTAGTGCATGCAAGGTAATAAACCTTTTGAGTACAATTTCAACTGAAATGCATCAAAACATAAGCTACTGAAACAACTCCTTCCGAAAGCCCAAAAGGAATTCAAAAAGGAAATCGATTTAAGAGGCAAATGCAGGAGTGGTAAAAATCTGTCAAAACAGTCCAGCAGGTAAAGATCATTTTTTTCCAAAATCTTATGTTGCTCAAATCAAAAAGTTCAAAGCTAAGGAATGTTAAATAACAATTTGGGGCAGAAGCGCAAAAAATTACAGCTCAATCCGACATACAGAGATTTTTCTCGAATTTTTACAGCGAAGCACAAAAATCTGTTTCGGGACAGCAACTTTCCCAAATATTATTTCTCTCACATTAGATGTTGATCTTGACACAAAACCAAACAAAAGTATAAGGAGAGGTTATCACCACAGTAATAACTTCCAAAACTCAAATAAACAAAAACAAACTGAAATCACAAATATATTGGGTTGACTCCCAAAAAGCTCTTTCTTTACTGCCATTAAGATGGGCATGATAATTTTAATGATGCTCAAATAAGAGTAAGAATTGAAGTAAAAGGGAGCATCAAGAAGCAAAAATACACATGTTTAAGTCTAACCCACTTCCTATGCAAGGGAATTTTGTAAGCAAACAAATTGCTGAAACCAGGGACTGCTAGCGTAGGAAGGCAAAACAAGTGCAACATAAAGATTTTCAGCATAAAGCGAGGAAACTTAATATCATTAGAATGCACAAGAGCACTTTTCCCTCTCTCGTAGTAACTTTTAGTATCGCGCATAAATTTAACGATATAACTATCACAAGAACCATGGTAGAAATGATCACTTATTCTAACAGAAAACACAGGGACACTAGTTCTTATAACACTGCTTTGTGAAACAATATTAGAAGTATCCTTACAGAGGATAGTGTGTTCATCTTCTACATATTTAGTGCCAAAGTCTTTCACATTTGCTATCATAGGTTCAACAGCTACTTGTTCATCAGGTTCAACAGCTTTATTTGTACTTGCATTAACCATACTAGCTATCATAGAATGTTCCTTTATCTTAACTAGGAAAGGCATTTTCTCAATGTAAGGTTCGGGTAAAACATGATTAGCAGTATAAACTTCAGTATTTCTTGCAAGAACACAATTAACAATGTCTTTATAAGGTGCATGATACTTATTCCACTTCTTTTTAGGAATTTCAATATAAGAAGCAAAAGCTTTAAAATAACTTGCAATAGCTTGAGAGTCTAGACCATAAGCATTACTAATATTCTGAAAGTCATCGGTTCCCATAAAAGATTCAATGCATGCATAATCATAATTTATACCCGACTTTCTTCCTTTATCATTCTCCCAGGCTTCAGCATTGTCTTGAATACGGTCTAGAAGATCCCATTTAGCTCCTTCTTCCCTGTGTGTAAATGATCCAGCGCAAGAAGCATCCAATAGATCCTTATAACGAAGAGGAAGTCTTGTATAAAAGTTATTGATAATAATGTTGTGAGGGAGCTCATGAATAGGACATTTGAGCATTAGTAACTTCAATCTCCCCCAATATTGAGCTGTACTCTCTCCATCAAGAGGCCAAAAGTTGTATATTTGATTCCGATCTTTATGAATCTCACTAGGAGGGTAAAATTTGAATAAAAGAGAGGTACGACTTCTCTCATTTAAGAGATTGGCAATTCTTCAGCAGCTTATACCATTCCTCAGCTCTTCCTTTCAGTGATAATGAGAATAACTTCTTCTTGACTTGATCTGTTGCAATACCTGCACACTTGAATAACTCGCATAATTCATGTATAAAGAGCAAATGATCACCGTCCATCTCCAAAATATTAGTTATCCATAACACGATCAATAATTCTTGTAGGTATTTTAAATGTATCATTCTCAGCAGGTGGTGGTCCATCTACTACCTTAGCAGTGGTAGTAGCATTACGAAATAAGAAACTAAGCGAATTATCCATATTGAAATAAAGTAACTAGCAGAAATAAACAATACTCACAGTAGAAGTTTCCTTTACCAGTTCCACTCTCCAATAGCGCTTCACTCCCCGGAAACGGTGCCAGAAAATAGTCTTGATGAACCACAAGTATAGGGGTTGTATCGCAGTATTTTCGATAAGTAAGAGTGTCTAACCCAACAAGGAGCAGAAGGTGTTGACGAGTGGCTTGGAGCAATAATTTTATGTAAATACTTAGCAAACGGATTTTTAGGAGTTTTTGATAATGTAGATAAATAAAGTATGAGTAAATAAAAGACAATAATAATAGATGCAGCAAGTGGCCCAACCCTTTCTTTAGAAAAGGACAAGCCGGTCGTATTACTTAAGATGACCAAACGTTCTTGAGGACACATGGGAATATCGTCAAGTGCTTTCGCTTCATATAGTTGATTAATCTTCTTTAGTTTGATAAGTGTTGTGTGGGTGAACCTGTGCTAATGTACCGACCTTCCTAGGACTAATATATACTTGTGATTATACCCCTTACAAGCATACACAAGTACAATAAAGTAATTAAGATAGAAACCTAACCACATCTTTAAACTCTGAGATCCTAACCTCGCTTGTGTAAAGGTTTCCTAACGGGGGTTCAAGTTTCTGTCACTCCGACGACCCCTACGATTAGTAGCCAAATACACAATGCATTCCCCTAGGCCCATAAAGGTGAAGTATCATGTAGTCAATGTTCACATGACACCACTAGAAGAATAATACCACAACTTAGATAACAAACTATTGAATCTTTCTCAACACAATTCCACTACTAACAACATGACTTCTCCCATATCCTCAAGAACTAAACGAACTACTCACAAGACATCATATGGATCAAGATCAGAGATGGAATAATATAAGTAACAATAAACAATAATTCAATGGTTCCACTCAATAGCATCAACTAAAACAAGTAATCAACACCGGGAAAGTTTCCCCTAAGAACGATGCAAGATTCAACCCAATTGTTACAGCGGTATGGAGTGGTGATGATGGTGCTGGTGGAGATGATGATGGAGATGATGATGATGATGATGATCCCGATGAAGTCCAGCTTGATGGTGGTGTTGATGGCGATGATCTCCCCTCTCCGGGAAGGAATTTCCCCGGAAGATTTCTGCCTGCCGGAGAGCTCTTTCTCTCTCTGTAGTTTTCCACCCCGCAGAGGCGGCAGAATCTTTCTATGGTCGCCCCCCAAGGCTTAGGGTTTCGTGGGGATAATATACGCCAAAGAGGAGAGCTGGAGGTGGGCTATGGTGGCCACACCACCTGGTGGCGTGGCCAGGGTGACCCGCGCCAGGGGGTGGTGTGGGCCCCATGTGGCCCAACTACGCTCCCCCTTCTGGCATCCTTCGTCTTCTGGAAAAATAGAATTTTCCATGTATTTTCTAGGATTTTCCGATCTTCGCGAATTTCACCTCCAAATAGTGCCTTTCCATCAGAATCCTGACTTCAGCGATCCATCCTCCAAAAGTCATCAACCATGCAAAAACAGATGAAACAACATAAGTATCATCTCTTAATATGAAATATATCAATGAATAACAGTGAATTATGATATAGAATAGTGATGCAAAATGGACGTATCAGTATCGTGATGAAGAGAGTGAGGTTCATGTGGATCCTTCCATGGTCAGACAGGCTACTCGTGACCGTGTTGCAGCTAAGCAAGAGAAGGTCAGAAAACTAAAAAGGGATGAAGCCAAGCGCATGAAGTTTGAGTCATTAACCACTTTGGCAGATTTGGGCACCGAAGAGTTTGTGGAGATGCGTGTCTAGAAGTTCTATTCTCTACAGTGCACTTCTGAGGATGATCACTTCTGGAGGAATGAGTAGGCCCTACTTTTTTCTGAGGTGTTTTCTGCTTTCAGGACTCCTGTGTGCCCCATGCAGTGGTTGGATATTACGAAGTTCCAAGCCCACAGGTATTTTGAGGACGCTCTCTGGGTGACTGAGAAGATGGGGCTGCACGCCATCTTTCAAACAAGAGAAGACTACAATATTGAGTTGGTCCAGCAGTTCTATGCCATGGTGGTTTTTGGGGACACTACTGATATTCCCCTTGAGTGGATCTCCGGCACTACTAGGTGTCATTCTAGGATGGCTCAGTTTGCCCACATCCTTAGAGTGCCTTTCAACCCCAATGCTCCCAGTGGTCACCGGGTGCATGTAAATGGTCAGGCGTATGACAAGAAGCTGTTGGACCCAATCTACTCTCAGAATGGTGTTGTTGGCCAAACCACCAACATCACGCTCATCTACAACATTTTTCTCCGCATGTTTCGCCTCACACTCACTCCCAAGGGGGGCAACAAGGATGAGATGAGAGATGCTGAGATCAATCTTATGGACCATGCCCACTCAGTGTATGTTCACGGTCCAGCTCATCAAGGTGGTGCCATAGATGTCATGGATTTCATCTATCAGGATATGTACAAGTGCATCACTGACAAGAAGTGTCCTCCGTTTACTTCATATGTGATGAAGCTCATTGTTGCTCAGGCTCCAGCCACTCCACTGCTCTACACTGACCTTGTTGCACACCTTCCTGCCAAGCTATAGAGGAAGGGTGCCCCCACCTCCAAGGCACCTCGTGGCTACCCCCCTGCTCAGGACATATTTGAGGATGATGAGATGGATGTTGATGCCTCTGACAGTGATGATGAGTCTGAGGAGGTTCTAGAGGCTGTGACCAGTGGCCCTCGCGTGAACATGCCAGCAATGCATATCGCTTCACCACCTCCAAGCAGGAAGTGCACAAGAAGGTGAAGAAGGCCTCCTGGTGGAAGAAGCTTCTTATTTGCCAGAACATTGACATTCGCCATGGACAGTACGATGCATACAAGGCGAACATGAATGTGATGAAGGAGCTCAAGCGGATCAACCAGCCCATGGATGTTGATCCTTCTCAGTAGCAGACGCCCGATGGCACACTTTCCTATGGTCACTAGAGTTAGGGACGTGTGGACTGGTCCATGTTTGAGGACGTGTCTTCTTCTTCTCGCCCTGACGGCCAGAGCTCTACTCAGGAGGATCAGGATGATGAGGATGGTGATGAGGAGGAGGAGGAGGAGGATGATGATGACAACGACTACAGTGGCTAGAGTTCGCCTTGGGACGCTTTAGTTGTGCTCTTTTCCCTTTTTGGCGTCTCGATGCCAAAGGGGCAGAAGTAGCCCCTTTATTAGGTTTCTACCGGGGATTTTCATGGGTACACGAGCTTCACGTTATTTCGATTTGCCTCTTTGAAGCTTCGTGTCTTTATCCTACTAGTGAGTACTATGTTGTGTTGAACTATGTGTGTGGTGACATGCTTTCCTGGTTATACTAATGACTATGTTATGCCTAGCTTATTGATCTAGTTGGTATTATATCATGCCCAGCTTATTGATCTAGTTGGTATTATATCATGTCATAACTTGTTTGCCTCAAAATTTAGTAAGGATATGATCCTAGGATGTGTGATCTTGTATTCAAATGCAAAGCTAAAAATGGTCACACATCTAGGGGAAGCCTTACTATATTTTGAAAACATTCTATTATGCACATTGTTATCCATATGCAAATCCGTGGGTTGTCATCAAACACCAAAAAGGGGGAGATTGAAAGGGCATTTATGCCCTTCCTATGATTTTGATGTTTGTTGACAACAGTTGGATAGTTTGATATGCTGTTAAATGTTGCAGAAGATATCAGATACTTGAAAGTTTTATGCACTGAAGAAATAGGTCTGTCCCAGGATTATATATGTGTAGGAACATTGTCCATGCCGGACTATCCGGCTGGCTCACGCTGGAGTGTCCGGCCCTGGACGGGTTGTCCGGTTGGTATCGCCCGGACTATCCGACCCTAGGAAGTGGGCAACCTGCTCGGACATTCTGTATGCCTATTCGGACACTACCCGGACATAGTCCGGACACTGGCCGGAAACTTGGCCAGGCCGGAGTGTCCGGCTGGTCTCGCTTGGAGTGTCCGACTGATATTGGCCAGATTATCCGGGGTAAGTGGCTTCCAACGGCTCTAAATCTAGGGGGCCTATATAAAGGCCCCTTCTTCTACCTTGGAAGCTGCTCGTCCACCTCAAGAACTCTAGCACCATTTGAGCCACCAAATCCACAAGATATCTTCACTCAACCATCCAAAGTCATTGATCTTTGGAGAATCGAAGGAGGAGGCCTTGATCTATAGCTTCACCAAGAGAGATCTTCATTTCCCCTTCATTCACTTGACGGCCCCTTGCTCTAGTGTTTCATTGGAAACCCTAGCTTGTGATTTGGTTCTTACATGCTTTTCTTTGATTGTTTGATAGCTAGCTTGCACTCAGGAGCCTCCAATTAGGTTGTGGATGTGTGCCTCAAACTCGTTGTAAAGGTGCCGACTTCCACCTCGAAGGTTGTCCTATAGTGGAAGAGGTGAATCGAACCCGTTGGGGTGAGGTTCATCGGAGAACAAGGGAGGCCTCTCATGGCGTTGGTGGTTTGAAACCACCCCCTCTCCAAACGTAGATGTACTTCCCCTCAAAAGGAAGGAACTATGGGAAACAAGTCCTTGTGTCTCCGCGTGCTCCACTTTGGTTACTTCTATCCTTTACCGCACTTTACCTATCTAGTTCTTGCTTAGTATATGTGCTAGATTGACATATAGGTTAATTCACCATAGTTGCATAATCTAGAGAATTTACCTTTCATTTCAAACCCTAAATTGAAAAAGAATAAAATTTGAAGTAGCACCTATTCACCCCCCCTCTAGGTGCCCATATGATCCTTTCACCCTTGATGACGATGTCGGCGAACTCCTCGTCGTGAAGTGGATGACCAATAGAGGTCAGCATGTCTGCTAGTACCTTGATCTTATTGAAGTAGGTCATGGCGGAGGAGTCCAGCTTCTTGATGTCAGCGAGCTTGCTGCGAAGAGCCATCGAACGGGAGGTGGAGACCTAGGCAAAGGCGTGCTCCAGGGTCATCCAGGCGTCCATGGAGGTGGCAGCGAATAGGCAGAGGTCGGCGACCCCGTCGCCTAGGGAACCCTAGATGGTGGAGAGGATCACCTGGTCCTGCTGCACCCACACACGATGTTCCGGGTTGATAGCCGGACCATGGATGGTGGCGATGACCTACGGAGGACATGTTAGGGAACCATCGACATACCCAAGGAGGGAGCGGCTGCGGAGCAGCGGTAGTACCTTGGCACGCCAGAACAAGTAGTTATCTGGCATGAGTCGGATGGTGATCAGGTTGTCAAAGTGGAATAGCCTGGAGGGCTCGACAACGTCGACAATCGGGGCAGTGGGCATCGCAGCGATGGCGAGGGCCGCGACCGCGGTGTCAACACCCGGATTTTTAATCCCAGATGCCTGTTATGCCATACATCACAATCCCAGGATTACCATTTTTGCGCGACATAACAGATTGGATATCACAGTACAACATCCATTACAAACCATAATAAGGTCTTACACGAATAAGGGATCTCATGATCCAGTCTTAATACAAACAAGCAGCGGAATAATAAGCATAGTAGTGGGCTCCATCTTCAGTGTCACAGGCAATGCTGACGATGGTAGATGACCCTAGTTGTCGTAGACGTCCTGCTGTCCATCATCCTGGTAGTCCTCCTCATAGGCTGGCCACGGGAATAGCCAGGGACAAAGCCATGAGTACTCTTTAAGTACTCGCAAACTATCATTAACAAGTAAGGTAGTTCTAGTAGGAATCCTAAGCTCTAAGTTTATTTGCAAAAGCCAGATTTATCTAAACTGAGTTTGGAAGTAAAGAAATTAAGTAAAAGTTCTAAATCACTTTAAGTTGGGAACTTAGTTTTCATATTCACAACCCTGTTGTGGTCAAGTCAAAATCATAGTTCACTTCACAAGACATTTTGAAAACATCTAACGACGGAACAGTATGGCCACTCCAACTATCCATGACCCCGGACGCGGCTATTCGAATAGTTTGACACTCTACAGAGGTGGTAAACTTTCACCACAACATTCGATACATACGTCAAGGATAACCCTAAATCATCATACTTAGTATGCGAATAATCAATCATAACATTTCAATTACACACTCTAGTGTAGGCACCTCCCCTATGAGCTTGTCCTCCCAGCCACGACCATCTGCCATCCTGGGCACTGCATAGGTGGACATCATCAAGAGGTAGCCTCAACTCAAACCTCTTTCGTGAGGGAACCCATACTAATGCATATAAACTTCCGGCTAAGACTTACCCAATTCAAGTATTGTGGTTGTACGCTAAAATTGGAATGGTATCGCATCCAAACCCAAAAATCAGTTTTTATAAAGGGCTAAGGCTCATGCCTCAACATTTTCATCATCAAATCCATTTGTGTTTCTCAACACATGTCAAAACATTTCAATAGAATGAAGCATCATTCCAAGGTTTTCATAATCATTTTCACCAAGTATTCCCATCTAAAGTGATCAAGTTTTATGCTTAGCACTAGCCACTAAGTTAAGAGTGTTCACTAATGAGGGATGCTAATCTCAATCTCATGCCATAGAATGACATCTAGTATAGTCCTAGTTTTATACTCTTTATGCTATCTATACTACTTTCCAAATCCTCACAAAGCACTAACTAAAAGTAAAGAACTTTGGTAAAGTAAAAGAGTAAAGCTTGCAAGTAAAACTTGGGATGGGTATAAATCAAAGTATACAACCAAAGCATGCCTAATGCATCTTTCTTAGGTTAAAGCTTGCATGGTTAACTTGTATAATTCTAGCTTGCCTTGATTGGTGCACTGATTGAAGTTTTCCTCCTCTTCTTCGGGGTAAAACTCCTCCTCCTCGTAGCATGGGTCGGTACTATCGTCTATAAATAAATGCGGCGTACACAATCACCAAACTATACTTAACTAATTCTATTTAGCACAATAAGGCTCACACTTGATGATCTAGCATCATCACAATCATCACATGAAATAAATAACTAGTTTTATTTAGTTTATTTGAGAAAAGTAATTTCTACTCATTGCAATTTATTAAGATTTAATATTCTACAATTAAAATATGGGATCATGTTGACACATGTCATCACCACATATTCTAATACATGGGAATGTGATTTAAAGGGTTGGTCACATTTTATAAAGTTTAAGATTATTATTTAATAGATTTAAAGTGACTAGAAATGCCCTAATAGCATTCTTTTGGTACTAGTCCAATGTCACTGCATGTAAACCTAGATATTTTTACATATTCAGATAGATATTATCAAATGTGATTTTTGAGAGTTGGAATCAACTCAAAAGCTATTATGGTTGATTTTGAAAAATGTTTGAAGTTGCAAAAGTCTTTGTCTTGTTATGTTTGCTATAGATTATCTCTAACTCCAACTGATTTAAATCCAACGGGCTTGGATAGATAATTTAATTACCTTTCTAGCAAAATTTGAATCATGCAATTTGGTTCAGTGGAACTCTCTGAATTGATTTTTGAATAGGTGGACAGAAACTAGTTTAAACCTAAATCGAAAAACAATTATTTGAATTTCCAGGCTAGCGCGGGAAGTTAAACGGGCTGGCCTAGCTACACTACGCGACGCAGTGGGCTGCTGACAGATAGGATCCACCAGTCAGTGGGACTAACTATGCGAAACGGTATCAGTGAATCTAGGCCATGCGATCCTATTCTAATCCAATGGCGGGGAGTCGTCATCAACAACGAACTGCTCCGGCGAGGTACTAAACCTAGCGCGGTGGTGGGGGTCTCGCGGGCTCACCTGGGCTCCAGCTAGGGTCGGTGACAGGGGCGATCGATGTGGTAGACGACGGTGAGGCGAGGCGCGGTTACGACAGGGCTTGGGGTGGTCGAAATCGACGACGCCCTTCTCCTCCAGCAGCGGCAGGCTCCGGCCAAATTCCGGCGAGGGAGAGCTCGCCTTGCTCCAGGAAGAAATGGGGGAGGGTCAGTGAGAGGTGGTGAGTGGAATGGTGTGGAGCATGGAGGCAGGGGTGGCCTCCTTTTATAATGTGGCGAGGGGACCAAGCGGAGCGGGCGCGAGCTCGTCGGTGACAAGGCTACATGTGGCTATCGGCGTGGCGGTGGCTAGTGGGCGGTGCTGTGTTCCCTAGCGGTTCTTATGGGCCTAATGGTGAGGCGTGGGGCGGTGTGGTTCGGTTGGGAGCGTGCGGTGCTCCACGCGGAGGCAGAGGTGTTTGCGGCGGCGTGCGGGATCTGCGGGTCGCGCGGCGGCGAACGGGGTTTTCTGCTGGGTTGCTATGATCATGGCAGGCATGCGCGTGCGTGGTGAGGGCAAGGCGCGGTCTGGGCAAGCTGGTCAGGCGCGGCGAGCTAGCGCGCGCTGGACATGGTGCAGAGGCACGGTGCGCGGCGTAGCTAGGGTGGTCCAGGGCTCGGCTGGGGTTGTGGCCTGGACAGGAGTGGCGGTGGAGTGTGGCGTGCTTCCTAAACATCATGGATGGCTGTGGCAGTGTCTGCTGTGAGGTCGTGGTCGGCCGGTGATGACCACAATCTGGCGGAGCTCCACTATGCTCCACGGCTAAAGGGGGATGGTCTAGGGCTTGGTTAGACTAAGGGGAGACAGGGGAGTAAATTGGAGACCAAATGGTCAAGGATTACTGTGCACATCAGTGAAGTTAGGCAGAGGTTAAATTAGTGTAAGAAAAGTGTTTGTGGAAATGGATGCATGATACTTACTTTGGAATTTTTGAATGAATTTTTTTGAGTGGTCTTAAGTTAAGCTTGAGAGTCTATGTTTGCTTGGAGAGGTCTGATGTCTACGCACTTTTATTCTTGTAGACAGTTGTTGAGCCTCCAAGTGCAGAGGTTTCTAGAACAGCAGCAAGTTTTCCCTTAAGTGGATCACCCAAGGTTTATCGAACTCAGGGAGGAAGTGGTCAAAGGTATTCCCTCTCAAGCAACCCTGCAATCAAGATACAAGAAGTCTCTTGTGTCCCCAACACACCCAATACACTTGTCACGTATATAG
This sequence comes from Avena eriantha, assembly GCA_910589775.1. Taxonomy (NCBI): domain Eukaryota; kingdom Viridiplantae; phylum Streptophyta; class Magnoliopsida; order Poales; family Poaceae; genus Avena; species Avena eriantha. The sequence continues at coordinate 109,017,678 of OU342746.1, read as the reverse complement.
GTGCACTAGTTCGGCGAAGAGATAGTGAAATACAAGTGGTATGGATAATTATAAGTGGTAACGGTGATAGAAAATAACTTGATGGCATGGAAGAGACTAAAAGCAAACTGAAATAAAGAAGGAAGCAAGCAAACATGTAATAGATTCTAATTGCAAACGGTGTATCAATGCTTAGAAACAAGGCCTAGGGATCATACTTTCACTAGTGAACACTCTCATATAAATATATTATCTTCATGATACTACTCTTAACTACTCTCCGGTTGAACACTCTAATCGTTGGTAGGGCTATAACAGCACACCTCAAAGTTCATCTTTCCCATCTAGAAAACCACACACTGTCACCTTGAGCACTAGATGAGTCCAACAAATACCACAATTTCATAAAGACATCCAACTCCAAATATAACTCATAACAAGTATTTGTAATCTCTAGCCTAAGTGCCACCATGGTGTGCACGCTGTCACTTTCACACACATGGGGAGAGCAGAGATCTATTAAAGCACTTGAGTAGCAAGGTAGATCTACTTGATTACAAAGCTCAGGACCACAACAAGATCATGCATAGATAGAGAGATGAACACATAGCTACCGGTAGAACCCTTAGCCTCGAGAGAGATCTACTCCCTCCTCATCATGGGAATCAGCAACGGTGATGGAGATGGTGGTGGAGATCGATGGAGATGGCTCCGGGGGCACTTCCCCGTCCCGGCAGGGTGCCGGAACAGAGACTTTCTGTCCCCTGAATCTCCCCTTCGGTGGCGGCGGCGCTGCGGAACTTTTCGTGGATTTCTGATTGATGATCTAGGGTTTATGCCTCGGGTGGCTTCTTATAGGCAAAGAGGCAAGGTCGGTGGAGTGCCAGGGGGCCCACACCACATGGTGGCGCGGCCAGGGCTAGCCCGCGCCACCATATGGTGTGGCCAGGCCCTGGCCCTCCTCCGTCTCTGCTTCGGGCTCCGTGAGTCTTCCGGTAAAATAGGAACTTTGGCTTTTGTCCCGTCCAATTTCGAGAATATTGATTTTCTGACTTTCCTGGAACCAAAAACAGCAGAAAACAGGCAACTGGCACTGTGGCTCTTGTTAATAGGTTAGTCCAAGAAATCATATGAAAAGTACTCCAAAGTTGGAACAAAACATAAGAAAGTAGATAAAACCAAGCATGGAACATCAAAAATTATAGATACATTTGCAATGTGTCAACATCCCCAAGCTTAGTAGATACATCTTGCATGGTCTCCGTTGTTAGTAGATATCTTGGCCGAATATATGCTAGCAACTCCAAGAGGGAGTATTTATGCTCGATAGTGGGTTCATGCCTCTAGTAATCTGGGGAAGTGACAGAAATCTCTAACGTACTAGATGTGTTGTTGCTACTATGGAGAAAACATTAATCCTTTGTTCATAGAACAATCGTATTGTTTACTTTACACGCAATGCGTAAGGCAATTATCTGTTGCTTGCAACTTAATACTGGAGGGGGTTTGGATTGATAACCTGAAGGTGGATTATTAGTCATAGATGCAGTTGGATTACGGTCTATGTATAATGTTGTAATGCCTAATAAAATCTCATAGGAGTCAAGATGATTAGTATATGCATGTATGCTTTCTCGATGCTTGTCAATTGCCCCGATGTAATTTGTTCACCCAACATGTCATCTATCTTAAGGAGAACCACCACTAGTGAACTATGGACCCCGATCCTTTCTTTTACCATCAATCTACAATTGTTTACTTCTTTCTGTTTACTTTCTGCAAGCTTTTACTTTCTTCCACACAATACATTTAATCCTTTGTTTTCAGCAAAACCGGTGAGATTGACAACCTCACTATAAGTTGGGGGAACGTTTTGTGGTTGTGTTGTGCAGGATTCCAAGTTGGCAACAACACCTTGGAGGTGTTTCCTTGCTCCTACTAGTTCGATAACCTTGGTTTAATAACTGAGGGAAACTTGCTACTGTGATCATCATACCTTCCTCTTGGGGTTCCCCAACGAGCTCGAGATATCTTGGGCCATCAAGAGGTCAAGGGGAATTGATTTGATAGATTTTTGAAAAAGTGGGATCTTAACATATGAACTAGATTGAATTTTCAACTATCTAATTGATTTGAAAGATGTTTTTGTAAGTTTGTAAAGTGGGCCTTGATACACATTTACTTGGTCTAGCAAGGGGTGAAAAGGATTAGAAATGTTTCTATTAGAATTTCTCTTCTAGGAACACACAAAGTGACCTAGTGGTTTACTTTGGTCAAAATGACCATTTGGTTTATTTATTCATATTTGATTTCTTTTGATTTTGATTTTGTTTGTAAATGGTCTAGATGATGTAGTATTCACCTTTAAACCATTTCACATCATTTGCAACAATCAAGCATGGCATAAGCACTCAAATCTATACTAATGCAAACACACATGCATTCATATTCCTTTTCTTAATAAAACTTTTTGTTAACCCTAAATTGGGTGATTTGAACTTGATAATCTTCATTAGAAAGTTTTGGGGTGTTACACGCCGGCGGGGCGTCGAGGGCCCCCGAGGCCGCTGGGATGGCGAGTGTCGAGACGAGCCGGTGGAGGCCGTGGGTGGCGCCATGGGCTGGACCGTCATCGTGGCAATGGAGAGCGCAGGCGTAGGAGACGGCAGGATTGGGGCCGAGAACATGGATACCAAGGTGATGGTGCCGAAGAATTAGGGCACCGACGGAGCGAGATCACGAGGCGGAAGGTTGAGGAGGGCGGCAAGTGACGCGGGGATAGACCCGGAACTGGCAGCGCCCGAGGCAGAAGCAGACATGGTGACGGCGGAGGCGACCCTAGGGTTGGGCGCGGCGGCAGGTGAGGTGGGGGAGGACCTAGGTCATGTAAAACGTAATGTTTTGGGGGAACTGGCTCAACCCTCTATGGGGTGGCCTATCACATATATATAATGGTGTACAATGGTACAACACAAGTCCTATACCAATACGGTATGGATTACATAGTTGGGCTACTATACAAAGTCTAACACTTCTACAAGCCAAGCATGAGCAACACCGGGATGCTATCGGTGTTAGATTCTTGCTTAATGTAAACTAGATGAATTTGTACTCTAGTGCAAGTGGGAGACTGAAGGAGATATGCCCTAGAGGCAAATATTAAAGTGTTTTATTTGATGTGTCTCTTATATGTTCATAATACGTTTCATGCCATGCTATAACTATGTTAAGACGCAACATTAATACACGTGTGGTATGTGAACAAACCATGTCTCTAGTTGCCTCTAGCTAGCTCATTGGTCATGAGGATGATCTAGGGTTTCAATATTATCGACATTTATGCCAATTGACAATAAGATCATATCATTGGTTGAATGATGTGATAGACAAACACCCAATGGTTGTATCATAACGAGATCTAGTTACAAAGTTCACCATTGATGATAACGAAAAGAAAACCTCGTAACCTAATCCTTGGACTGTGAGATAATGTAAATCACCGTTCTAGAGGGAAGCTTAGATCGTATCAAGCATTGGACCATAACTTGGTGATCAAATAGGTGCCACTCAGGTTTTCCAAAGGGACGCGTAGAGGAGTAGATATCAACAACGGGATTTGCCAATCCATGTAATAGATAGATACACGTGGCCATCTCGGTGACGGTGCATTAACAAAGCTTGCAAGCATGTGACTAGGTCATGGAATGCAATGACATGAGAACGAGTAAATGAGTTCATCAGCAACGAGATCGAACGAAGGTATGGAGATACCGAAGATCAAATCTCAGATGAATTAGGTATCAAGTGGCAAAGGTAATGTGAAACAACGTTGAAGGTTCAAGTGATAAAGATTCGTGAAATGCATGGGGGGACATCATGAGCAACCAAGTCACGCTGATGATCATTGATATGAGGGAGTTCTTCATCATGTCCGGAGTGTTTCCGAACCAAAGGGTGTCATGCTTAAGGGTGGGGTCGCATAGGGATAGATACGACACCATAGGAGAAATAGAGAGAGAGACCGAAATAGTTCCGGGTAATAACCGATGTTGATCAGGGGGTTCCAGAAGGAGTTTCGGAGTGAAGGAATATAATAATATGTGTATTTTATATTAACTAATTGAATTAATATTAAAAACATATTTTATTTTATTTATTATAGGCAGCCTATTGCTAATGGGCCTCACCCGGGAGGGGAGGCCCAAAGGGGCAAGGCGCATAGGGAGGAGGGCCAGCCGGCCATGCCCTAGTGGGCTCCCCACGTGAGGTCCGCATAGGCTGATGGCTCCCCCTTGGTGGCCGGAGGCTGTGGGATTAGTCCCACACCGCCTGCCCCTTGGGTGGTGCCCCTTCCCTCCCACTAAATATAGGGGGTCTGATGGGTCAGGATACGTTGATCTCGCTGGGAACCCCAAGAGGAAGGTATGATGAGCACAATAGCAAGTTTCCCTCAGTTATGAAACCAAGGTTATCGAACCAGTAGGAGCAAGGAAACAACCCCTAGGTGTTTCTACCAACTTGGAATCCTACACAACACAACCACAGAACTTTACCCCAACTTACAGTGAGGTTATCAATCTCACCGGTTTTGCTGAAAACAAAGGATTAAATGTATTGTGTGGAAGATAGTAATTGCTTGCAGAAAGTAAACAGTAAAAAATAAATAGTAGATGGTATATTAATGATAAAAAATGGACCGGGGTCCATAGTTCACTAGAGGTGATTCTCCTTGAGATAAATAGCATGTTGGGTGAACAAATTATAGCGGGGCAATTGATAAATTCGAGAAAGCATATAATGCATATACTAATCATCTTGACTCCTATGAGATTTGATTGGGCATTACAACATTATACATAGACCATAATCCAAGTGCATCTATGACTAATAATCCACTTGCAGGTTATCATCCGAACCCCCTCCAGTATTAAGTTGCAAGCAACAGGTAATTGCATTAAGCAAAGTGTGTAAAGCAAACAATACGATTGTCCCATGGACAAAGGATTGTTGTTTTCTCCCTAGTAGCAACAACACATCTACAACCTTAGAGATTCTTGTCACTTCCCTAGATTACTAGAGGCATGAACCCACTATCGAGCATAAATACTCCCTCTTGGAGTTGCTAGCATCTACTTGGCCAAGATAGTTACTAACAACGGAAAGCATGCAAGATCACAAATAACATAGACATGATAGAATCTCAATATCCATCGGATCCCCACAAACACAACATGTAAGATTACAAATAGGTGATCTTGATCATGAACGGAGCTCATAAGATCTAATCATGATAGCACAAAGGAGAAGAACCAACCATCTAGCTACTACATGGACCCATAGTCCAAGGATGAACTACTCACGCATCACACCGGAGGCAGTCATGGTGATGAAGAAGGCCTCCAGGGTGATCTCTCCCCTCCAGTAGGGTCCCGGGAACAGCTTCGAATCCCCCGATCTAGGGATCGAGATGGCGGCGGCTATAGACTCTTCCGTGGATTACTGATTGGGTATTTTATTGGGTTCTTAGGGTTTTTGTTCTGGGAGGCTTTTATAGGCGAAGGGCAAGGTTGGTGGAGGCCCGAGGGGCCCACACTAGGTGGCGGAGTGCCTAGGGCTGGCCACGCCACCCTAGGGTGTGGATGCCTCGTGGCCCCTCTTCGGCTGCCCTCCGGACTCCGTGTTGCTTCGGGTAAAATATTGACTTTGGCTTTCGTCCGGTCCAATTCCGAGAATATTTCCTTACTAGCTTTTCTGAAACAAAAAACAGCAGAAAACAAGCAACTGGCACTGTGGCATCTTGTTAATAGGTTAGTTCCAAAAATGTATAAAAATACCCCAAAGTGTGGACAAAACATAAGAAAGTAGATACTAAACAAGCATGGAACATCAAAAATTATGGATACGTTTATGACGTATCAACATCCCCAAGCTTAACTCATGCTTGTCCTCGAGTAGGTAAGTGATAAAAAGAATAATTTTTGAGGTGACATGCACCATCATAATCTTGGTCAAGGTATTTTTAAAACATTGATAGCTAGGATCATAGTACTCTAACATAGCATGAAAGATATAGTTCTAACAATAAGACATAGCAACTATGTTATAACATGAAAAGGTACAAACAAAAGATTCATGAATAACTATGCTTTGAAAGACGTTTGTTTTCACATATAGAAAACATAATAAAAATGGTATTCACCTTGTCCCTCATGGTATAACAAACATAAATGCATAGGACACCTTCAAAGTTCATAAGGGTGACTAGATACAAATAATTTAAGAGCAAGCAATATCAAAGTTATGAATCAATCAATAAGTTTTGGGACAATGCACATTAAACTAAGAATGACCATTATGATCTCTCAATAGGTGCATAAAGATAGAAGATGGAGACTCAACATAATTAAAGGTAAAAAGAAAGGCCCTTCATAGAAGGAAGCAAGGATTCAAGTTTCATAAAGAGCTTCCAAAAATTATGGTACTTATTAGCTTTCATCTCTCATTTCCCCTATCATAAGCATCTTTAGGTGGTTAAGGTTAAAGTGAACAAATATGAGGATATGCTTGACAAGTTATAAGTTGAAAATCTCATGCCCCTTGCTTACGAGTATCGAACCTCATGCTACTCAACTTTAGTCACGAGTAAGTTCTTGTCATTGTAAGTACATGTGTATCATAGAGAACTGCCAATGGGTACCCCTTGCCCCATGATACAGGAGCTATCCCATATCAAAATGAGAAGGCAACAGACAATGAGCATCTCAGCGATCTTTTTATTTGCTATTTGCATAGGTTTTTATTGAGGATGCTTCACAGATTGCTCACTATGGTTATGCTGCAAGTTTCCACCATGATTAGGCATGGCTTAGGATAGCCGCCCACGCGTTTCTCTAACACATGTACAAACTCCATGAGCTTACAAGCTCCCCTTTTATTTCACACCGCCGGTATCCATAAGCAAAAGAACATGATATCAACTAAATAATGTGCAATGTTGAAAGCGTTCCCCATGGTAACATGGTTCTGCTAATTCACAACTTATAAAGAGCAAGCATATACGCAACATAGATGGGCACAATGGTTCAAGTTTATTAAGTGCAAAAAAGTAAAGTGTGCCATCAAGTTTGTGAGAGCTTTAATCACTAATTTTCACATAACAAGTTTAATTTGTAAGGTAGATAAAAACATGAATATATCCTTGGAATAGCAATAATGCTAATAGGTACGTATGGTGGACTCTTTGGAATAACTTGGTTTTATTTGGAGTTGGATGCATGAGTGGAACTCATACTTAGTACGTGTGGAGGCTAGCAAAAGACTGGGAGTGACAAACTAAGAGAGCAATAATGGCCACAATCATGCAAAGCGACAAAACATTATTAATTAAAGCATAAAGTGATATTACAAGTCAAAAACTAAATGGTCATAGAGGCTATGGTGACTGGTATAGTCTTAACATGGTGTGAGCATGTGCCAAGTCAACCCAAATAAAGCATCAAAGGAGAATACCACAATATTATGCTTTTGTATGTAAAACAACGCATGATTCTTTCAAGGCACATTAAGCAATCTCAATTGTTAAGAACAAGTCATGCTACAGCATTAATCACTAAGCATAAAGTCAAAGCAATATCAAACATGACATGATAAAGTCTATGCCATAGTCAAAACAAGACTCCTTTTATACCACTTATAAGCATGAACTTTTCTACTCTTTTCCAATCCAAATCAACATATTTGAAACTATTTATGAATGCGGGGGTCCAACCAATTTATTTAAGCAAACCAAGCAAAAGAAAACTAAAAACAAAACGAAGACGCTCCAAGAACAACACAATTGTGCATGAAACAATAAAAATAAAGTGTTTGAAAGAAAACCTGAGATATTTATATATGAAGAAGGGGATGCCTTGGGCATCCCTAAGCTTTGACGCTTGTACTTCTTGAATATTTATTGGGTTGACACGGGTGGCATCCCCAAGCTTGAGCTTTTGTCCATACATCATCTTATCACATTATTTTCCCTACACTTTAAAATTTCCTTCATACAAAACTTTACACAATCTTCATTAGCGACATTAGTGTACTCAAGATAATAAGCCTTTGGGTTCAGTTTCAACACAAGTAAAACTTCCATTAAAACACAAGCTACTGTAGCAATTCCTTCTAAAAGCTCAAGTGATCAAAGAGAACTCAAAGAGAAAGAGATTAAGAGGCAAATGCAAATAATGGCAGAAATCTGTCAAAACAGACCAGCAGGTAAAAACCAATTTTTTCAAACACCTTCTGTTGCTCAAATCTAAAAGTGATAAACTAACAAAAGTTAGATAACAACATGGGGCAGAAGCACAACAAATTACATCTCAATCCGACGTACACGGATTTTTCATTAATTTTTACAGTGAAGCGCAAAAATCTGTTTTCGGGACAACAACTTTCCCAAATCTTACTTGTCTCTGAGGTTATTCTTGGCACAAAAACCACACAAAAATGATAAGGAGACGTTATTACTGAGGCAATAACTTCCAAGACTCAACAAAATAAAAACTTACTGAATAAAAATTTGGGTTATCTCCCAATTAGTGCTTTTCTTTAACGCCTTTGAGCTAGGCATAAGAAGCAAGATTCAAGTATTCTTAAATTAAGAAGCATTAAGAGAAAAAAATTTAATAGGAGAGGCAAAAGAAATTTTCTCTCTCTTCTTAGGGAAGTTTTCTATACATTTCTTGAGTGGGAATTGATATTTAATGGTGCCTTCTTTCATATCAATAATAGCACCAACAGTTCTAAGAAAAGGTCTTCCCAAAATAATAGGACAAGAAGCATTACATTTAACATCCAAAACATAGAAATCAATGGGGACATAAGTATTGTTAACCATAATAAGAACATCATTAATGTTGGGGTTCCGCGTATAAAAACAATAAATTTTACTCTACGCCCCTGAACCCCTGAAGCTGCCAGGACCTATCTATTAGTAATACAGTAACGGGAGGGGCTTTTCATGAACTTACCCTTGAAGACCGAAAAGCGTTGTCAACGCTCAGGAGAGCGTGGTTGATGTAAACGAGCCGAAGATGACCTCAAGGTCGGGATGAAGTCCTTGCGCTCCTTGGCTCCAACGACTTGAGTGCCTCAAGTGTGACACCTCACGGGGAGTTACACACGTCCAGTGCCTGACGATGAATCCCGCTTCCCCGATCTAGTAGTAGTTGCGGAAGTAGAGCTCCCGGATCCGAATCCCGCAGCGCGACGGCGCTCCGCGGTGAAGATGTCTCTCGCTCGCGCAGTCCAGACATGGGACCACGGTCACGAGAGAGAGGGGGAGAGAGAAAATATCAATTAGAGGTCCTCTCAAAAGTGAGAAGACCTTTATTGATTATTGGTGTGTTTAATTTGGCCAAATACCCCCACTATATATAGGGGAGGGGAGGTACTACCTCCCTCAAAGTCCCGGGGTGGGACTAAAGGAGAGGAGGGGAGGGGTGGCCACCGGCCACCCTAGTGGGCCCCGCACGGGGGGGCTAGGCCCAGCCGGCCTCCCTTGCCCATTCTCCCTCTCTCCTTTCCCCTAATGGGCCCTCTCCCTCCGGAAATTGGCCCATTAAGCCTTTGACCATTTTAATTGATTTTATCTTTATTAAATAATTATGAATAAATGATTAAATCAATACTTAACATTCATTCACATATTATTCAACCTCTGTGGCTATGGAACACCTTCCACCTCCACTCCGGACATCCTCTGGACTTACCGAAACCCTTCCGGTTTTCTCTCTACAAATCTTCGGTGATTCCACCGATCCTATAAACACTCTCTAAGCATCATCAAGCCCTTAAGCGTGATACCCCATAGTTCGGGAAGACTCCAGATATGGTCGGGACACTCCCGCACCAATGATCGATAGAGGGACCTAGATGGCCATGTGACCCCTGTGCGTTCTACGAAGATCTTTCGTCGTTTGAACCGGGACAGTCGTGTCTTATTCCCTTTGTCACTCGATACTTGCATTGCCCGAGATCTGATCAATGACATCACCATGTCGTGTTCAATCTCATTACTAAAAAATGCTACTTGACTCGTTCTGACAAGTGATATCCCCGTGATCAAATCACACGCTGCGCAGCTATTGGATATAACTTCTCCAAGTGGGCCCTTGAGTATCTTCCTGTCACATGGACGGACAAATCCTGCTCTTGACATATATTGCCTCTACGGTTTCCTCCGAGTACCTGAACACACCTTTATAACCACTGTATTACCAGATGGCGTTTGATGCTATCTAAGCACTCTCGGGAGACAGTGATTGATACAGCCTCACGGTCTAAGGAATAGTCTACGAGGATCCATTTCTAATCATCGTAACTTGAACTTCATGACATGATCAGGTCACGATGTTTAGGTTGGGTATTGGTTCATCATCTCATTCTCAAAATGAGATGACCTCATTTCCAACTAGCATAAATGCCACATGATTAGGAAACTTGATCATTTGTTGACCAATGAACCAGTGACTAGAGTTTCACTGGGAACCCCTGGTTGTTTGTATATCACACGTGTATTGATGTTTCCACTCAATACAGTTATAGCATGATATAAAACTTAATCATAAACTATATGAAATATGATAATAGTCCTTACTACTATTTGTCTCTAGGGCATATTTCCAACAGTCTCCCACTTGCACTAGAGTACAAGTACACTAGCTGCATTTGTTCTCAATCATTGGCACCATATATTCGGTACCCTGAACATGTTTGCTCATGGAAAAGCTTGACTCTTGGGTCTGTACTTTACAGTCCCAAATCCTTTGCAACTTACTAATGTCACCTTGATTGACATTAATACTTTATCATCACATGATAGCATCTGTGTGTATGCATCGTCGCTATGGCAGCAGAACGAGGCCTGATTCCAGGAGCCTACAGTGACGTTAGATCAACCTCGAGGGCTTTCTCATGGGCATTGTGCCCTGGGACACATCATTCTACGTTAAAAGCGAACTAGCCCTGCCATAACATTATACAACACTTTAGATGGTACCCTTATCTATTATTATAAATGTATTCATCGAAACACTAGTGCACTCTGTGCAACTTTCGATGTATTTGTTCACCTTGCTTCCTACTTGACTTTGATCGGTATCTACAGGAGTTTCCAACATATTCCCTTATAACATAACCCTTTATGATTTAAGATATGTCATCCTTTATGGATTTGGAAAACATGTCTACAGTTCTCTATTAGACACTGCGGACAAAACTTAGCTCAACATTCTGTGATTCAAACTTAATCACTTTCAAATGTTCCTTATTTGGATCACATATTATGCTAAGTTATCATCATGGTTTACTAAGATAGAAACTATGTCTCAACATAGTGGATGACAATCATCCTTTTCTTTCTTTCAACCATTGATGTTAAACTTAATACTATTCCTAATTTGATTTATTAAGGACTGGTTCCTTAATTAACTTCTATTCTGAAAACCCCTTTCAGAATCCCTCAAGGAATACTACATAATATCATAATACAGTTATTATCAACTTCTTCATCTTATAAATCATTATTTATAAGTATTTGCGCTTTCATTCTTAACATACTTAAGAATTACTCCTATAAGCTCCCACTCAAAAATATGTCATTCACATATTGTTTTAAGAAGACTTTCATAGCTCCCACTCAATTTTATGCAAATTGCTTATCCACTCACTATTTTGAACAACTTCAAAATCCTTTGATCAAGTATCAAACTTGGATATTTACTATGAGATACTAGTACTGTTACTAGTTTTAAATCCTTTAGACATTCAGCACACTTGAATCAAATTCATTTGAATTTGTTCAATATTTGACAAATTGTGCTTTTGTCATTCACCCCCTTTTCCACTATGGCTTTGCAGTCATTTCGGAAAATTCAAGCAACTCCTTTTACCTGTGAGATTCAGCAATGAATTGCTTTCTAATCTCAAGGGAATTTTGCTTTTAGGATTTCTCATAATTCTAGTTTACCATTATTTCCTTAGTAGTTCATAGGTATGTCATATTCCAATAATCATGACAAATGATTCACAAATGCCTCCATATGGATTACATTTTGAATCCTGCTTCATGTAGTGAAAAACACAAGTGGGGAAAACACAATGATCAATATCATTGATTCTTTCCTTCTGTGAAGGGAATCGTTCAGGAATGTTGTCCGTTCCGCTCTCAACACTCTGATGCAGGGTTTTGAATCCTCATCGTGTTTTACACTATTTTACATTTGCTCCATTATTGAGAAACATCACTAAAAGTGAGCTTTCTCAAGAATGCACCAAAATCCAAGCAATACATGTTTTGCTTCTCTTTTGGTTTCAGCTATGGATTTCGTATTCAAAGTTTCCAATGAATACTCTACAAGGACTTATTCGCTATTGTTTTGGTTATATCGAATAACCCCAAAACTTTCACGAATTCAAATGGTTCACTACATTCTAATTGAGTACTAACTATTTCTAAGCTAATGGTCTCTACATCTACACTAAAACGATTTATTTGGTGCCTTCTATTCCACCCCTTTGATATCTAATATCACACTGTAATGCTTTGCATTTTGACGTTTCAAAAATGCTTTGCATTCCACAATTTCTTTTATGCCATTCTTATAAAGTTGAATTTCATTACTATTGATCAAATCATAGCAATTAGATTCCCTTTTATATTTATACCCTTTTATTGATGAAACACTTTGATCAAATAAAATAGTTTCATACTCATGTTTCCTTTGGTAAACTACTTTAGACATTCAAACAATCACATAATGATAATTACCATTTTCGTTAAAACACAATACATCAAATATGTATTAACTTTTAAAAATTCATTTAAACACTTTGTATTCAAGTAATACACGGTGTTCAAGTTAATTTGCCAAACTTAGGCATGATATATATGTGATAAGAAATTGAATGACTTTCACATATTATCACATAACTTTGAATTTAAACAATGGTTTTCATTCATTAATGAACATATCATTAAGTCGGGTATTTTAAACAAGGCATTTTAATCTTTTATAAATGTTCATGCATTATCAATTAGTTTCCAACAACAAGGATAATTCACACATAATCCAACAAGATATGAACACGAATAGAAATCATTCATAAAAGTGGAACAACTATTTGTTACAAGCTCATATGAATAACCGTCTCACAAAGTGTGAGACACACTAAAGAAGTTCACAATCTCTTGATTACAATAATCATCCTAAAACATAAACTAAATGATAAATGTCGAGGGAGAGTGTCGTCGGCCATCATCATCATGATCGCCATCAACACGCAATGTCACCTCTCTCCAGCAAGCACCTCTCATGTAGAAGGACCTATTTTCATCAAAACAGAACAAGTATCAGATATACTTAACACTGCAAATGTGTTTGCAAGATTATAACATTTATAAAACTGTATATCAAATATATACCTTTGTCATATATGACCTGGGCGACATCTGGTTCAACCAAAACATTCCTGAGATATGTCATGAACCGGTGGAACACCATTGATTCCGTGTCGCCCCTCATTACGCAAGTCCTGACTTGTGCTTGGTAGCTTGGTGACAGCGACCGTAGCACAACGGCGTTTGGAAAAGAGCCCGTTATCCAGATGTCCAGGAAGTATGCAGGCCTCATGTACACATCATGCATGCGCTCCAAGTGGTCGTCCAGTGATGAGTTCTCCTCCATCTTAATGGAGAGGAAGTCTCCCATCAGCTCATGCTCCCAAATGTGTGTTTGCTCCACGAAATGTGTCCTAAGCTATAGCATCACCGAACGAGGGTTGACATCACCCACGAAAGGCCACATCTCATCCACTATTATGAAACACATTACAACTGAAATATAGGAGGCCATCTCACGACGGAGATAGCGGTCTTTCCGCTGCTCTAGGGTCTCTAGGTCTGTGGGCTGATCCAAATCCATCCCGTCAAGTATGTAGTCGATCATGTCATTCTCTCTAAGGAGAACGTGGAGATGCGCAACCCATATGGAGAAGTTCGATCCATGTAATCTAAGCTTCTCTCCTTCTAACCAATCAATCGTCAACAGGAAAGGATCCATCTACATTTATAATTGCAAAAGGAATTTAGACTAAGTTTATAATTAAATGAGTTAATAATAACTCCACTCAGAAACACCTATCCCCACTGAGGGTTCCTAGTGATAACATGACCCCTATCAGCAACATCTCCCCTGATTGAACACGTCCATCGATGTAGGTTCAAAGGTGGACGCTAAACGTCGGTCACATCATTCATGCGACTCGTGCTCGATCTTTCGACCATCCGTGTTCCGAGGCCACGCTTCTGTGGCGTGCTAGGCTCGCTAACTCAACCTTAGTGTATTCGCTGTGCAACATGGCTTACACCCACTGTATGCGAACATAGATATGTCTGACACCCAGGCATGTAACCCTGGATCGCCTCATACCGAAGAACTTTCTTCGTGGTGCACACTAAGGGGGAACACAATCGTTGGTAATTTTAACAGGGATCATCTTATTAGGCTACTGTCGAGTATCTAATACTAGCACAAAATAATACATAAAAACAATAACATTGGATGTAAATGCTATGTGATATGGTCCTTCACGTCGTGATCTCTATCCGCCATCACAGGATTCCGGCGTCAGGGTTCCGGCGCCGTAGACACCAAGGTACCGGTGTCTTTCCGGCGTGGTAGTTCGTCACCTCCATGACTATCTACTACTACGTAACAAAAGGTAATCACTTTAACTTTGCCACAACCATATCACAAAGCAACGCCCCCTGCAAAACAAAGTTAGACGCCTCTACTTTATCTTTGCATGTTTTACATGGCTGAATGGGCTTTCGTACAAGAACCGTTCTTACCTACAAACTTTTAGCACAACGCTAATCAAGTAGTTGTCTCTACTACACCCCTTTCAGGGCCATCCGTTGCAAATGGTATACCAACTAATGCGAGAGAGACAGACACCCCCCTAAACCACTTTATACGGTGCAAGTCGTATGTCAAGCATGGACCAGTCTCGCGAATGAACATGTAAAGTCGGTTGGGGGACGCGTCATCAAGCATTACTACAGTATACACATGTACACGTGGGAGGGTAACAACTAAAAGATCAATGCCCACATGCTACATCTCGTGTGTTCTACCCGTACAAGCAGTACTACGCATAGATCTAGCTCTGATACCACTATTGGGGTTCCGCGTATAAAAACAATAAATTTTACTCTACACCCCTGAACCCCTGAAGCTGCCAGGACCTATCTATTAGTAATATAGTAATGGGAGGGGATTTTCGCGAACTTACCCTTGAAGACCGAAAAGCGTTGTCAACGCTCAGGAGAGCGTGGTTGATGTAGACGAGCCGAAGCCAACCTCAAGGTCGTGATGAAGTCCTTGCGCTCCTTGGCTCCAACAACTTGAGTGCCTCAAGTGTGACACCTCGCGGGGAGTTACACACGTCCGGTGCCTGACGATGACTCCCGCTTCCTCGATCCAGCAGCAGTTGCGGAAGTAGAGCTCCCGGATCCGAATCCTGCAGCGCGACGGAGCTCCGCGATGAAGATGTCTCTCGCTCGCATAGTCCAGACTTGGGACCACGGTCACGAGAGAGAGAGAGAGGGGGGAGGGAGAAAATATCAATTAGAGGTCCTCCCAAAAGTGAGAAGACCTTTATTGATTATTGGTGTGTTTAATTTGGCCAAATACCCCCACTATATATAGGGGCAGGGGAGGTACTACCTCCCTCAAAGTCCCGGGGTGGGACTAAAGGAGAGGAGGGGGAGGGGTGGCCGCCGGCCACCCTAGTGGGCCCCACGCGGGGGAATGTTTGTTTGCGGTACCAAACTTGGTGGGTGAGCGCACCACGGTACCCGTGCCATCAATCGCGCGGAGGGGCCATAGTAGATTCGCCAATTGTCCAGAAGGGCCAAATGGGGGTGAATACAAATCTAACGGCCAAACGGTCGTTTGAACCAGAAGAAAAATGGTTGAACTCAAATACCACCGTTAGGTCAACTCGTCTTGGCCCGCCATATCAGTATTCCCCGTTATCTTTTGTGGTCGTGGACTAGCTTACCCCTGTGTGGACTAGATCCCTGAGTGGATGAGATCTATTTCTTTGCTCTGCTCTGGTCTTCTCCCCTACTCCCCTCCCCATAACATTTGCTCAGCTCTGGCTGCTCGTCTCAGATCGGAGCTCGCACTTGCTCTAATTTGCGTCTCTGCCATGTCCGGTCAACCTCCCAAGCCTCTAATCGAAGCTCGCAGCCGTCGCCGTTGTGTCTCCCGCCGTATCGGAGCTTCGCGTCCTCGGACTAATATCTCGCCTATGGCTAGTCCTTTTCGCACGCTGGAGCGCGTCCCGTCGGGCGATCCAGGCCGGCGACCGGCCTCGGGAAGTTGCGTGATGCCGCGCACCCAGGCATGGTAGCCCTGGCACAGCAGTTCGACGACCACGCTCTCATGGCCACCGTGCTGGGCGTCCGTCCCACCGTGTCACCGGCAGAGTTGCTGTTGGCTTTCAGGTCTCGTTTTGGGATCAGACGAAATGAGGTCAACATTGAGGTATGCGCGCCGCCATTCGATTTTTTCGTCCGGTTCGAGCACAACTCAGACACCGAGCGCGTTCTGCATTCTTCCCGTTCTTTCGAGTGCTGCAGGGAGAAAATGAGCTTCATGCTTTGGCATCGTGCCAGTGGGTGGGACGATCGCTTGGGGCAGCTTCGTTTCTTTTCCAAACTCGGCTTTGATGGCCTCCCATTGGATGTTGGGGAGCCGGAGGCCCTCAAGCAGGTCATCGGTAGCCTTGGCGGCGAGCTGGTGGAAATCGTGCCACCGAGCTCCAGATGGGTCATCGAGGTAAAGGCGTGGCTTAAAGATCCTGACGCCGTTCCTAAGATGTACGAGGTGCAGATTCCAAGCAGGGAAGGGCGACAGCTTTGCTGAAAGCACCCGGTCATCATCCACCTGGAGGAGGTTCTGGACTCGGTACATGGCATTCAGGGCCCTGAAGAGGCTGCCAGAAAGCGCCCTCGTCGCCTGCAGTGTTGGCCTAGAAGTATCGATGGCACAGGACCGCCACCGTTTCGCGATGGGGCACACAGTTTCGGTGGGGGACCGGGCTTGGACGAGCTGGTGGTTCTGATTTCCCTCGAGTAAAGACAGAGCTCTAGTGAATTGTCCTGGTATGTGTGGCTAATGAATTTGTAGTATGGAGAGCGTAGCAGGAAGTTAGCATCGACTAAAAATGTGTAATAGTTTGAATTGATGTAGTACGTGTGTGTAATAGTTTGAAGTAGTATGTGTGTGCAATAGTTTGAATCGATGTAGTATGTGTGGGTAATGAATTTGATGTAGTTTGTGTGCGTGTAATAGTTTGAATCGATGTAGTTGAACACCGTGCTTTATAATTTCTGTGAATAACCAAGGACAACCTCATGAAAAGAGGGTGGTCTGGCAATGAGCAATGTCAATTTTGTGGATGCCAGGAAAATGTAGTCCATCTCCTCTTCAAGTACTCCCTCCGTTTCAAAATATAAGATGTTTTAGCTTTGTGAATGGAGCGTATCTAGACATCTTTTATTGATGGTGCTTTCTAAACCTAGATGAACCTACATACTAAAAGGGGACTAGATACACTTCATTCACAAAGCTAAAACATCTTATATTTTGAAACGAAGGGAGTACAAGGTAGCTACATTTGTAACACGTTGAACTGCAGGACCATTTTGCAAGCAACACAAGACAAAGGAAAAAAATGGTTTACAGCACAGACAACAAACACAAAATCTGTAGTCTGGGATAAAACGATGCCAGTTAACTGGATTGAACCACGACTAGTAATTGAAGGAAATGTGTACTTGATAGTATTTGCTTACAAAAGTAGTACTTCCATACAGAAGGGTCTTATACCTGCACAAAAGTGGGCTAAACTTCCTACTAGTTTATAGAACAAATCGTCAGCATTTCCTCTACAAAAGCCATTCTTCAGTCTGAACTTAACTATTCTACACTGAAGAAACTACAGATCTCCACCAGAAAAGTTGGCTGGCCAATTGCCTTGAGAGGACATAAGTTCTTTGATCATTTAACCCAAACTAATCTATTGCCTTCCCGCCAAACTACAAGAAATCTGCATCGTTCATGCACGAGCGATTTGCGTGCGCCAGTCCCGGTTCAGTTGGACCACCGCGCCGCCGCAACGATTTCTTCGAAACTGAAATTCGACATCTCCTTCTCGGGATCGTAGGTCTGTGTGAACTCGAACCTGAATTCCGGGGCTGAGCTGATGCCCGCCGCCGGCTCCAGCTGTCGAACAATCCAGCATGCTGAGTGTAGACGCTTGGTCGCCGCCACGGTACGGCCTTCAACGGTGCGTAGGATGGAGCGTCTTTGCCGCAAACGGCGTGCTCCCAGCCTACCCCACTGAGGTAAGGTAGTCCGCGCCGAAGCGTGGACGCGAGAGTTCCTAGACCTTGGCGCTGCCCTGTTCGAGGGTGTGTACCCTCGGCGGTGGCATGCTCTCATGAAAGATTTGATACGTACCTTGGTCCCATTGCCTAGAGCATGCCATAATGCCGCCATGCGATTTCTCCACATCGCTCTCTTGGCCCTGCTTGCCGCATCTGGCGCCGACGACGGCGCAGTCGCTGCCGCGGCCAATTCGGCACATTCAGGAAAATCATCCGCCTGGCAGGGCAATGGGAGACCGGCCTTGAAGTAGAGCTTCATGGCCTGCCTTAGAGGGGCTAAATACCCTAGTTTCGGCGGCTGTCGCGGCGGCGGCGGCTTAGGCGGGGCCATGTTACCCTAGTTGGTGCAGCGCAGAGGAGCTGCGCAAGGTGAACTGTGGTTAGTCGGGGAAGAGGAGTGAAAGACTGACAGTAGGTTTGGACTACGGGCACGCATGAAAGTAACCATTTCCCATTTCCTTAGAGGGTAATAATTCGACACTCGATGCATTAACAACTCAATCTTTATTTCCCTTCTCAGCATAAGAGTGCGAACACATTAAAAAGATCGGTCATGGCTATCCACCTCATAGGGCAATGTACCAGGACAGGTAGGAGATGGGACCGGGTTTCATATTAGAAATGTTGATGACTGTGCCCTTGTGTTTATACGATATTATTTATATGCCACCATGTACCGTCGAGTGTAGCAACACCATCAGAAACAGGGGATAACGACGTGGCGTGTTTTATTTTTTTAAAGGGCATCAGAAACAGGGGATGCCAACGTGGCATGTTTTCTGACTGGCGGGCCCGCCCCCTCCACCTTCGACGACGCGCATCCCAGGTTCGAGGGGTGGTGCCGCCCACCAACACATTATTGTGCAATTTTCCATGTGGGACCTGAATTCTGGCGCTGAGCTGATGCCCGTGTCGAACACAGAGAATTCTGAAAGAAGCTACTAAAAATAAATACTTTGAATTCTGCGTGCAAGTTTTGATCAAATAGACTGACATGTGGGACCTGCTAAAAATTCCGTGAAGTGCTCCCCGTGCATAGTGCGCTGACAGGTGGCATGTTTTCTGATAGGCGGGCCCGCCTCCTCCACCTATGACGGCGCGCGTCCCAGGTTCGAGGGCTGGTGCCGCCCACCAACACATTATTGTGCAATTTTCCATGCTTTGTCACAACCAGCTCTGCTCCGCTCCTCTCCTCTGCTCCTGCCGCCGCCACTCCGCTCAGTCATGCACCGCTCTCGTCGTCCCCTAGGGCCGTCGTCCTCCCGCCCTCCCCTCCCTACCATCCCCTCACGTCCCCTCCCCTCCCCTCTCTGCCATGTATCCTTGCCACCGCCCACCGCCCAGGCGCGTCTGGAAACGAAAACCAAGAGTCAGCCGTTAGGTTAGGGGCCCAACGACGCTGGTGATCCGGATCCCGCTCGGAGATGGATCCTACGAGTCTTGAGAGCATGGATATGGGTCCTGCGCGGCTGGAGAGCACGGAACCTCCTTCAAGTCTGGAGAGCACAGAGGACAACGAAACGGGAGGAGAGGTAGCGGGGTGCAGAGCTTTGGAGGTATGGAGCCCGGAGAAGGTGTCGTGCGTCCACATTGAAAGGTAAGAACTGTGATTCCTTATCTACATACCCCAATTAGCATTTATAGTCTCGTGGTGATGCAAAGGATATGGGTCGGTAACCGCAGGACGTCTGTACAGCTTGTCCTTGAGCATGATGCTTTGTCAAGCGAGCATGAAGGCACTGAAACATGTGGCGGTGCAGATGATGATGAGAAAGCATATCCAGATGTGGCTGCTGACCCTGATAGGATGGAGAGTAGGGAATATTTGGTTGATTCGAACTTTGAGCCTGGCTATGGGACTGATGAGGAAGAGGATTGTGAAGATGTGGAAATGGGATGTAGATACGACGACGAAGACATGGACAGTCTAGTGATACACTTTGACAGGGACAATCCTACAATTGATGAGGGGACTGTCTTTGATAATGTGGAGGACTGCAGATATGCATTTGCAACCTATGCAATCAAAGTTGGGTTCGAATTTATCATTGAAAAGAGCAACCAAAAGAGATTTAGGGTGCACTGTAGGGAAAGTAATGTGTGTAAATGGAGATTACATGCATCTCCAATGCGGGGTGGACACCCATTTTAGGTTGCAATAGCTACATTTAGTTTCAGTCTTTCTCATATTTATTCTGCTGATAACTAGCTCTGAATTATTTGGATTCTTATCGAATGCAGATCAAAGTAAACACGAAGGAGCACAACTTCCCTAATACTTCTTTAAGTGGTAAAATTAGTCGGCGACTACCAAGTGGATTGCTGCTACTGTACTTGACTGGCAGAACATGCTACTTACTTGCATCCCAAGCAACACATGTGGTGATCAGCATACACATACAGCATACACATACATCCCAAGCACACATGCTACTTACTTGCAGCACATGTATGTAGTTCCAAAGGTGAAAAAATACCTTGAGGAACATCACACCAAGCTATCGTCCAGAAGCAAGTTTGGTGAGTTAAGCAAGGTGGATTTTGTATGCAATAATTTGGCAGAGAGTTTCAATGATAAGATTTCGGGCATGAAGACACTTGGAATTATTATTTTGTTGGATGCAATAAGGCAGTGCATAATGGGGAAGATAGATTTAAGGCAAAGAATTTGTGCAATAAATTTTTTAGGCCATAAAATAGTTCCAAAGGTGGTTATGTTACTGAATGCAAGAACCAGGGCAATGAGAACGATAAAGATGAGGGTAGTCAGAAGTTCTAGAACATTGGCTGAGGTTTATGCAGAATACAAGCGTGGAAGTGAACGGAGGTACACTGTATACATTGGAAACAAGACTTGTTCATGCAGGCAGTGGCATATTACTGGTCTGCCATGTCACCATGCAATTTACTTCATCTTAAAGCTTAGAGGTAACGGAGCTGAAATAGAGAACTATGTCAACAACTATTTCTCCGTGGACAAGTTTGCTGCAACTTACGCAGAAAACGTACCACCTATGGCCGATGAAAATGATTGGGAGATTGTCGATCCAGGGTTCAAACTTCAACCACAAGTTCTTAGGAGGCCACCTGGGAGGCCTAGAAAGCTAAGGATCGTAGACTCCACCAATAAAGGTCCAAGGCTTGGTGCTAGAAAAAGGAAATGCGGACGTTGTGGCGGATTCGGCCATATCAAGAGGTTGTGCAAAAACCCAGTTACACATGCTATTGTCCCTGTTCACACCCCGGTGGCAGAAAATGAGGCTTCTCAGCCAGAACTGGCGGAAGAGCAGCGCGAAGACGGTGATGAGCACTCGGAGGAAAACGTACATAAGCAGCCAATTTATGAAGAAGTGGAGGTACCGACGAGAAAAGGGTGTGAAAAGAAACAAAAGGGTAAGCGGAACAGGGAGGAAAGGGCAAATAATTGAGGTGTATTAGAATATGAAGAAGTTGCAGGGGTGATTGAGGACGTTCTTGAGGATCTTTCGGCTAACTGCAGGAGAAATAATAAATTCCTGCCAAGTTCATCTTTGTACGATTCTCTGGATGAAAGGTAAGCTTAAAAAAAATTTATTTGCCATTTTATCATTTTTTATCCTCATCAACTGATGCTTAATGCAGCGTGGGCTAGCAGACTAATAAGAGGAGCAGAAAGATGCAGGCACAGTAACGTCCTATGTTGAATTGTATCATTGAAACTAACCTAGCCGTGTCGTCTTTATTTATATCTGGCGCGTGCAACGTGCCTGTGATGGGGTCATGTGGACCAGATTACATTTTTTTAAAATATTAGTACATTAATTTTTTAACTGCGTTTGGACGCGGCTACTAGTTCCCATCTCCCTTGCATTCCCATCTCCTCTGGCGCACTCCAGAATTATGGTTGTGACATCAAGTAGCAGAGTCAGCGTATTGTCCCATCAGGTATGAACGCAATGACTTTGTTTGTTCAGAATTTGACGACTTTTGATTAGTTTGAAAGACAGAGAAACCTAAAACATGTATCTAGACATGTTTTGGGTATAGACACATTTATTAAATATCTAAAAAAACTAAGTCAGTTATATCTGGACAGGAGTAGTACACTATTACAACACGCTTGATCCCTTCTCCTCAGGCGCACTCCAAATTACGGTTGTGCCATCAAGTGCTGGGAGCAGAGTCAGTGTATTGTCCCATCAGATATACCAGGGAACGCGTGAACTTTATTTTTAGGATCAGACGAGTTTCGATCGACTAGTTTCAAAGACAAAGACAACTAAAACATGACCAACATATATAGATTATGACGATAATCGACCATGACTCAGGTGACCCAGATCCAAAGAGCGCATTAAGATACCGTACATAGATTTAATTTATGCTTAAGTGGCCCTAATCGACTATGACGCTCCCGTAGTCTCCATCATGGACGACGTTGTCCGTGTCGCTGCCAGCCTCCTCCACGTCAGAATCGATGCCGACGTTCCCGGCAGCGTTCCTCCTCCTCATGGATTCTTCACTACGTGCTGCATCGATAACGGTGGAGGTCGTACGCCCAGGCACTGCCCAGAAGCGATGCCTCCCTTCGGGGTTGCGTAGATTCGGGTGGATCTCCTGCCGGTGGGTTTCGCACAGCTCAATCAACACAGCCCGCTCCTTCTTGAACAGCTTTCGCCAGTACGCGCTCGTACGCGAGTACCGCGCCATTGCCCTCTTCCGCTTCGACAGTTGGCGATGGTGCTCCTCGATCTGCCTCACCAACGTGTTGTCGCGCAAGAGCGGCGCGACAGGAACCCCGGCGTAGCTGAGCTCGAAGCAAGCCGGAAGCCTCACTAACGGCGGCGCGAGTATGTCGAAGTGGGCGAACATCTGAGCCTCGTGCAAGCTGAGTTTGGGCCTCTCCCTCTCCATGGCGATGAAGGAACACGATCTGATTTTCGGCCCTGAGGGTTAAGGGGATAAAGGCAAGGACGTAGGCCCAGCGTAGTTGCCACGACCAATCAGTTCGCAGAACAGACTTCTCGCGGATCGCCCTTGCGAAGGACATCACTATCGTCCACGCACCCCGATCCAATGGCGCCTAACAAATGGGGATCGGGTCTTCTAGAAGCCCAGAGCGGTTGCTGGTTATTTCTACGTCCCGATTGTTTGTGGCCAACGGCGGTAGTTGGAAATAATACACATTTCAATGAAACTGGTGGATCCATGTGTGGTCTCTAAAGAGAACACACATCCAATGACTCTGGTTGTTGTTAGTAAAAAGAACACACATGCAATGACACTGGTGGATCCATATGTGGTATGTGAAAAGAACACGCATGCAATGACTCCAGCTGTTGTCAGTGAAAAGAACACACATGCAATGACACTGGTGGATCCATGTGTGATCTCTAAAGAGAACACACATTTCAATGACACTGGTGGATCCATAGGTGGTATGTGAAAATAACACACATGCAAATGACTCTGGTTGTTGTTACTAAAAAGAACACACATGCAATGACTCTGGTGGATCCATGTGAAAAGAACACACATGCAATGACACTGGTTGATCCATAGGTGGTATGTGAAAAGAACACACAATTTCAATGACTCTAGTTCTATTACCAAAAAGAACACACATGCAATGACACTGGTGGATCCATGGGTGGATTGTGAAAAGAACACACATGCAATGAAACTGGTGGATCCATATGTGGTATGTGAAAAGAACACACATGCAAAATGACTCAGGTTGTTGTTACTAAAAAGAACACACATGCAATGACACTGGTGGATCCATGTGAGGTCTCTATAGAGACACACATTTCAATGACACTGGGTGGATAAATATGTGGTATGTGAAAAGAACACCATGCAATGACTCTGGTTGTTGTTAGTGAAAAGAACACACATGCAATGACACTGGTGGATCCATAGGTGGTATGTGAGAAGAACACACATGCAAAATGACTCTGGTTGTTGTTACTAAAAAGAACACACATGCAATAACACTAGTGGATCCATGGGTGGATTGTGAAAAGAACACACATGCAATGACA